>VXBP01002342.1:94114-201077 GCA_013400115.1 Rhinopomastus cyanomelas | reverse complement strand
CTTTCGAGATCCCTTCCAATCCGTAGTGATTCTATAATTCTAGGATTCTATGATCTTTGTCAGTGACATGGACACAGGCACTGAGTGCACCTTCAGCAAGTTTGCTGATGACACCAAGCTGTGTGGTGCAGCAGACATACTGGAGGGCAGCGATGCCATCCAGAAGGACCTGGACAGGCTGGANCATACTGGAGGGCAGCGATGCCATCCAGAAGGACCTGGACAGGCTGGAGAGGTGGGCACAGGCCAACCTGATGGGGTTCAACACGTGTAAGGTCCTGCATCTGGGTCGAGGCAATCCTAGGCACATATACAGGCTGGGCAGTGACTGGCTGCAGAGTAGCCCTGAGGAGAGGGACTTGGGGGTGCTTGTGGACCAAAAGCTCATCATGAGTCAGCAGCGTGCATTTGCGGACCAGAAGGCAAACCTGATCCTGGGCTGCATGAGGAGAAGTGTGGCCAGCAGGTTGAGGGAGGTGATTCTCCTCCTCTACTCCAATGTGGTGAGACCCCCACCTGGAGTACTGCATCCAGTTCTGGAGCCCTTATTACAAGAAGGATGTGGACAGGCTGGAGTGTGTGCAGAGGAGGGCCACGAGGGTGATCAGAGGGCTGGAGCACCTCTCCTGTGAGGCCAGACTGAGAGAGTTGGGGCTGTTCAGTCTGGAGAAGAGGGGGTTCCAAGGTGACCTTCTTGTGGCCTTCCAGTATCTGAAGGGGCCTACAAAAAGGCTGGGGAGGGGCTTTTTAGGATATCAGGTAGTGACAGGACTACCAGGGATGGGATAGGTAGTTTTAGAGTGGATGTGAGGAGGAGGTTCTTCACTGTGAGAGTGGTGAGAGCCTGGAATTGGTTGCCCAGGAAGGTGGTGGAGACTCCATCCTTGGAGGTGTTTAATGCCAGGCTGGACGAGGCTCTGTCCAGCCTGATCTAGGGTGGGGTGTCCCTGCCCATGGCAGGGGGGTTGGAACTGGATGATCCTGTGGTCCGTTCTAATCCTGACTCTATGATTTGGTGTAGGTGATCCTGCTGTGGCAGGGGCATTGAACGGTATGATCTTTCAAGGTCCCTTTCAATCCCTAATGATTCTATGACTCTATGATTCTAAGGCATGAAGAAACATCCTGCCAACTGCCCCAGGAGCATCTACATGGCAATGACAGCCTCAGGCGCCCACAGTCAGAGGTGATCCAGGCCACCACCAACCCAAACACCTCCATGACCTCACTGACGTGAGTGGGATTAGATTAGTCCCTAACGAAACACGCCAGCCCCCACAGACTTTTATTTTAATTTCCACTGCAAAAATAAGTATTTATGGCAAAGTGCATTTACATAACTGGGAAAAAAAGAATTCAGCTTTTAAGTCTTTGTCAGGAAATCACAGTAATTGACAGCAAACTTTCCTGAGGATTCCAACACCTGCTTTTTATCTTGCTTCAAGCAGCTTGTACAGGGCTGAACATTAAACAATCAAGTGGGTTGTTAGCTGTACAAGCCGACCAATGCTGAATGGTCCCACGATACCGTCAACGCCTCCTGACATAGGTAAGAGGTGGGGGGCTCCTCCTCACACCCACACAGCCTGTATGGTAAAATCCCTCCCCTTCTTAGAGGGTTTTTGAGTGCTGCACTCAGCCTGCAGAATGGACCAGTTGGGATTTTTTAAGTTTCAACAGGGGGTTTTCAAATTTCAAAACCCATATACTTTACACTAGTGCACTCTGCTTGTTTCTCAGCTCAAGCACAAGTATTTTGTGGGCTGCAAAGGGTGCCAAATAGCCCCTGGCCTGCTGCTGCTTCCTCTCCCCCTGCTCCCGCACTGCTTGGCACGTGTGCTGTGCAGATGCCAAGATGCAGAAGAGAATTTTTTCTTTTTCTTTTCCCCTCCCCTGCTACATCTGGTTCTTCTGTGAAGTCCACAGGCAGTTGTGATGGCAGATGCCTTTGAGTGGCTGCCTGCCTTCCACAGGGCCAGGATGCAAGGGAAGCACATGCACGTGGGCTCTCTGAGGCAGCAGCTCCTGTGAGGTCTGCATAGGAGAAATAAGATCGTAGAATCATAAAACTGTTTTGGTTGGAACAACCTTTAAGTTCATCAAATCCACTAAGCCAGCACTGCCAGGTTTCCAGTAACCCATCCCTCACCCCACATCTCCACGGTCTTGCAACCCCTGCACACACAGGGACTACCCCCACTGCCCTGGACAGCCTGGGCCAGGCCTGGGGAACCCCTGTGGGGCAGAAATTGTTCCTCAGGGCCAACCTCAACCTCCCCCGGTGCTACTTGAGGGCGTTTCCTCTCGTCCTGTCGCTTGTTCCTTGGGAACACCTGGCTCCAAACTCCTGAATTTCAGGCAGTTGTGGAGAGCAAGAAGGCTCCTCTGAGGCTCCTTTTCTCCAGTTAAAGCCTCCCTAGTTCCCTCAGCCACTCCTCCACCAGTGCTCCAGCCCCTTCCCCAGCTCCGCTGCCCTTCCCTGGATACACTCTAGCCCCTCGCTGTAGTTTTATGAGTGAGGGACCGAAACTGCCCGATACAAACCCCTGGACGATCACGCACAGTTACTCCAGCCCCGCGGACTCAGCGGTGGTTTGCTGCGGTGGGTTTGCGGTGAGGGTGGCTGCAGTGAGCGGCGGCTCCAGCAGGGGACATCGCAGCCCGCGCTTCCCGCGCTCCCGCGCTCCCCGCGGTCCCGCGCTCCCTCCCTGGGCCGGCGGCCATGAGCGCGGAGCGCGGGTTCCCGCACAGCCTCCGCTGCCCTGCAGAGCCCATTTACCGCTGGGAAGGTGATGGTGAAAGTGGCGGGCGGAACCCTTCGTGATCCCAGTATGGCCGGTCGCAGAACGCAGAGGGCACCTTCCCTGTGCGGCCTCGGGGAGGAAACAGCCAGGTTAGTCATCAGATGCCTGGAAAAGTTGAACGAGAACTTTTAAATGGAGAGCAAAGGGTGTATGGGAAGCACTTGACCACAAATATCTGCCTCTGCTTTTCCGATAGAAGCAGTAAAACTTGCAGCAGTGAGTGGTTCCCTGCTGTTGGCACGGACGTGGTTTCTGGAGACCAGATGCAGAGCGAGGGGCTCCTGCTGCATCAAGGCAGCCTGGAGACAACACTGAGCGCACAGCGAGGCCCAAAAAGAGGCAGAGGAGGAGCATCGAGTCCATGGCTGCCCTCACTACATCTCTGCGCGTGCCTCTTCCTCATGGATACGAGTCTGCAGGTGCTTTCCCCCAGATTTGCTTTCTCTTCCTTTACCACATATCATCGCTAATGAAACCTCCGTTTACATTACAGGGTCCTTTCCCACCCGCAGCATATGCTCGTTGGAAAAAAAACCCATATAATTACTGCTCGTAGCCCCACTGCAGGATCTTTTTTTTTTTTTTTTGCACTTCAAACTAGTCTATAATGTACGATAGAGCGCCAACGCTTTCATTGACATATAGCTTGTTCACTTGGATGTCATGAGATAGCGAACAAGTGGAGCTAAACAACCCAGCTAGCTGGGTATATGGCTGATCTGGTGGGTTGCTTTGATTTCATAAATAAATTAGTTTATAGTCTCCTGAACAGGGGGAGAAACACGAATCAGTGATCTCAGCAGTGCTGCTGCCCTTCATTATGAAGAGGGCCTTGCTCAATTAGAAATGCCATTTGTTTTGATTACGAGGTTTTATGCGAGTAGAACCAAATTTTACCCACATACGCTGATGGAGTAAGGACTCGCGTGAAGAATCACAGCCAGAGATGTTTTTCAACTGAAATGCTGAACACAGGATGGATGTTAAGGGGTGCACAGGGCCAGGGGTGCAGACTAGCCATCTCCAAGAGTGCCCTGTGTGCAGGCTCTGTCAGAACTAAATGCTGCCAGCTCACTGCTGACGATGTATCTGACACCAGTGTGAGTTTTGCTGGGGAATGAACTGCAGGATTCCCCACTTCTCCCCACCTCCCTTTCTGGGCAGAGATATCTCAAGTACTGAATTTTTCAGTTAAAGAGTCTTTTTGATAAAACAAAGGTTAATATTCATCCTTTTAACATGTGGTGGGTTCAGAGCAGCTGTGCTCTTTGCACACCAGAGCTTGGACCTGAGCAGAAACTGCTTAAAATGCATTGGAACTGCATGATGTGCAAAAAAAATGCTTCGATGAAAATAAATATGAATCCTCCAACACCTGAAAAAAAGGTTATGTGTGAAATAGGTTTTTTTACGTGTTTGAAATTAAGTATTTCAGGTGTTATTTGAATCACATTTAAAAGCTGCATAAAAAAATTAGGCAAGATGGCAAGTGAAAACTTTCGATTCCACATAAACATTTCAGCCTTTGAATTCTGTTAGACAGTGGGAAAGGATTTTCTGAGTTTACAAAAACTCTTTCAAATTTCCACTGTTGTCACACAGCCTGTTTGCTCTGTTGCAGAAGGATAAGCTAGCGATGAGCTGGGCTTTAAAATTTCAAGTTCAGTGGTACCATGCCTGAGCCAGCACACACAAGTCTTTAACCTCTTTGCATCCCACTTCTGAGTGAGTGGAAAGTGTGGTAGTTTTCTACCTACAGCCTGTTGGAAGGACAAATGAAGACTAAGACACAGGTAAAAGGTCCACATGGGCTTTCTAGATAGACCAAAGCAGCCCTATGAGCTGTTTTTTTGGTCCCACTGTCAGTGTAATTGGAATTACAGAAAGAGAACCACTCTGTATACGGGCAGGGTGAAACTCCGGAGGAGTGTGCTGCACATTTCCTGTGGAGCTGGGTTGATACATGTAGTAGCAGCAGACCCTTCCACCGGGGTAAGTGATTTCCTCGGGTCATAACGTTCCTATTTATAGAACCTATTTTGGCATTTCTTCTTAAAAATAGCCTACAGTTCATGCTGCTAAAATTGTGCGTTCAGCAGGAGGGAAATCCGAGCCTTGACACAGCTTGGGAGAGCTAGAACCACTGCATGAAAGAAGTATCATCTCACCTTGAACTTTAGATAATAAAAAATACGCTTCTGGTGACAAAGACACTTCTAGAAAAATTCATTGGACAATACAGGTATGATTGGCAGAGAGATGGGTGGGATTGTTAGCAGAGAGGACTGTACTTTGAACCACTGGAGATTTTAAAGGTCTATCAGCTAAGGTATTCAGGATATTAAAGGCATGATCCCATGGCACTGAAGTCAACTTACCTTGTGTAACTATAACCTGGCATTAGTGTGTGTCAGGGAAGAGCTGTTCCAGCCTCTAAACAAAAGGGCATTTTGTGGGCATTTGGGGAGCAGTGCAATGGGAAAGGAGGTACCTGGGCTATACATATATACACTTCTATGAGATGTGTTTGAGGATTTGGGCACAGTAAGAGAGACAGAAAGATTCACAAACTATTTGGCTGGACTTCAGAAAGTGACTTAGCAGAGTTTTCTCAAAGGGACAGTTGCATGGAGGGACCGATTTCAAGCACCCTAGTGTCACAGAATCACAGAATTAGTGAGGTTGAAAAGACCTCTAAGATCATCGAGCCCAGCCCATGACCTACCATCACCACAATCAGCTAGACCAGGGCACTAAGGGCCACATCCATTCTGTTCTTAAACACCTCCAGGGATGGGGACTCTACCACTGCCCTGGGCAGTCCATTCCAATGTCTGATCACCCTTTCCATGAGGAAGGGCTTCCTAACATCCAACGTAACCAGCCCCTGGCATAGCTTCAGGCTCTGCCCTCTCATCTTATCTACAACTTCCCTTCAATTAGTTATAGAGAGTGATAAGGTCCCCACTGAGTCTCTTCCAGGCTAAACAACCCTGGCTTTGTCAGCTGTGTCATCTCTGCTGAAGTCAGTGTGCCCTGCCAACACATTTGCTTCAGCTAGATAAGGGCTTATGTTTGCCACTGCAGTGGAAACATGCTCCCAAAGTTTTGGCAAAGACGACTCATGGTTGGACAAAGGACCAATCATAGAATCACAGAATCATTTAGGTTGGAAAAGACCTTTAACAGCATCAAGTCCACTTACTAACCCAGCACTGCCAAGTCCACTACGAAACTGCATCCCTAAGCACCATATCAACACATGGTGTGGAAACCTGTTAGAACATGCATCTACATCCCATCTAATCCCATGCAGCAGTTGACTTCCTAACACAGACTGGCACTGATTTGCAATTGAAGCTAATATCAAGCTTCAAGTAGCACAGACATGATGTCTTCTGCTCTTTCTGCTACCAGGGAAGTAACTTTCAATAGATGGACAGCGCCAAGAGCTCAGTGCAGCTGAGGCACCATAATACTAAAATTTTACCTATTCAAAATCTATCACAGCTGTCATCCAACAACAAAAATAAGGCTCTTCTGTGCCCTCCAGATCTTAGTTTCCATCATTTGTTTAGAAAACTACTTGTCACTTACTTGGCTACATTGCATCGCCTCATCAAGAAAACAGGTAAACTGAAGATAGCTGTCAGGAAAAAGCACGACTCTTCATAATCACAGACCATTTGTCCTCAAAATAATCTGTAAACAGAACCGGTATGGGCACAGAAGAGAAAAAACAGTTGGATTTCTGTTTGTTCTTAAGCACATGGCACTAGTAGCAAGGTGGTTGGGACGGGCAGCATGCTAGAGCAGAAGCACAGCAGACAACTCTGGCCTGGGCAAGCTTTACTTATCTCCTGCTCCAACCTGAGCTGTTGTTGTCCAAGTCTCAGTGGCTCTCTCCAGCCATGCTGTGGAGTATGAGGCGTAAGATGTGCACTGAGAGAAGGGAAACACTAGCAACTATTTTGTACAACAAAACAAGGAAAACTGTTTAAATTTTGATAATAAAGCAGTGAACATTTGCCATTGCCCATGACCAAAATATGTATTTGATACTTCTAAAAAACCCGGTCCCATTCCTGTTCTGCTACCCCAGTTCTTGTGATAAGTATAAATAATCAGTTGCAGAAACAACATCAGGCTTAAAAATTCTGAGCTAAGCTCCCTCAGTAGTCTGCAGCAAGGTTGAATCTGTGAGGGCAACGTATTTTCATTACCTTTTTAACAGCAAAGCACTCTAGCATTCCTCCAAATGCTGAGCGCTGGTGTTTCAAAGGACACAGCTTGTCTGGGATCACAGTACACAGCAGTTGTTGCCCTTTCTATTTAGGCCTTAAGCCTTGAATCAACAGTAAGAATCCTGGACATGGGAAAATACAGTGCTGAGAAATACATAACTCAATTATATAGGCTGACATTGTTCAAGCCACAGCACTTCCCTCTGATCCATCTCTTTCGGAGAGTGAGTCCTTGCACGCTCCCAAATGTGACCTCAGTGTTGTACTACCTCACTGTGATAGTTCTGTATCCCTAAAATGCATCATTGATGCATTCTATTAAGAAGGACTCAAGCTTCCATTTATCTTCAAATATTTTACAATCCACTGCAGTATATTCTCAGTTGCAATTTTTGCTTTCAAGTTTGGCCACCATGTGTGTAGCATTAATTTCTCTGCTCACATGTAATTCATTCAGGGACTTACACCAGCTGAGAACACATATGGAGGCCCAGATTTACAGAGCTTTTATTTTGTGCCATGGAACCCTACAAGAAACAATTTTCTATTTGAATATTGAGTGTTTACAGAGGTCTTGTTGTTCACTAGAGACAGTGGATTATGAAATCATATTCTGCAAGAATCCTATCCAAAAAACCCTGACTGTAACATTTATTAACTCCTCTTTGTTCAAGTGCTCACTGGGTTTTTACAGGGCAACTGAATGTTTCTTCTCTCTCAGGGTTTTATTTTTCATGACTATTATGTATTGCTTTTTAAAAGTGTTGGTCCAGCTTCAGCCAGTTTCTGCTGTGTCTAACATTATATCTTAGGGTGACCAAGGCATGGTAGTAGACACGGACGCGGAATGGGATGTGGGTCTCAAGCAGCCCAACACGTGTGCTCTACACAGCTTAACACAGCTGTGCTACCGTTGTGTTCTGGCACTGAAGATATGCACGAGGAACTTTTTTTATGAGAAGCAGTCAGGAAACCGTTGAGGGTATGAAGGGTATTCACCCCATACAACTCACTGAGATCCCCAGTGCAGGTGCCTGTACCAAGCAACTAATACTTGGGGTTGAGAATATACCCCAAAGTGTGTTTTATCACATTTGAGTTGGTTCCAAATGCAGATTACTAAGACCCTTCTGCGGTGCTCATTTAGGCTTGTTTTGAGAAAATAATGACACATTGGCTGACTAATGTCCCACATAATTAATCTTTGTAGCTCTTTATTTATCAAGATTTCAAGGGGAATGAAGCATGTTGTTGATGGAAAGCCAGAAGTCTGAAGCTATGCTAATCCTTGAAGAAATGTCTCAAGGTGAAGCCTAGCTGTGTCAGAGAACTGGGGGAGACATTGGAAGAGAGCTGGATGCAGAGGTTGAGCCTGCCCATCCTCCCATGGCTATCTCCTCCAGTCTTTGGAGTGACCCCCTCCCTCTCTCTGATTGTTACCGGAGGGAACAGACCTGGGTGGACATGGCATCTGGTCCTGAGAAGCCCTGACAGCCTCCCTGATGAAGGACAGAAAGTGTAAATTTACTTTAATTAGGGATCACCCATGCGGCTTCCAACGTATCAGTTTAAATCAAACATTAGCAACTGTCAATTCCTTCTTTCACCCAAGACCCAAAGCCTGTAAACACGAGGACCATAACAAATCCCTGAAGCAGGCTTTAGTGCACATATATGGAAAACATACTAAGCTATAAATACTGTATACCATATGGCAGAGCGATTATCTAATTTCACTTCATAACTGGTGATAAAATGACCAATCAACTCTTATGCAGAATGAAATGCCAAGCCGGCAATTCAGCTAACCTCAGAGATGGCTCTGAGGTTTCACCGTAGCCCATCACATGCCTAAAAACAAGCACATACATATTAAACTGACATGAGCATGTGGACACAGTGAGAATCTGTGAAAGACTAGGTCTGCCTTCAGAGTCAGAATTTGTCCTGATTTCTCTGCAGCTATGTTAAAGGTGAGGTGCAGATTGATTAGGAGGACACCAACAGTACCAGAGGAGAAATTTTGAACTCTCCCTTTGTTTATTCATAAGGAATATGAAGTGTTTTGGGAAGGTACCTCAGCTTTTACTGTGGCCAGAGGTTCATCAGTAAGACTCCCAAGATCTACTGCAATGCAAACGACAGAATAACTTTGTTGTGTACTGATTACCACCACACCTTCATGCATCTTTTCTTTCCTTCCCTACTGAAACAGTTCTAATCATTGCACAGACCACAGTTCTACTATTCTGCTCCCTGGAATTATAAAGGGCTCCTACTGTAGCAGTGAATTATCAGCCATCAGAAATGGAAGATCAGCACTTTGAAGACAAAAATCAAAGCTATCCCTGAGTGGGAGAAAAGAGATTTCATCATTTGCTGAAATCATGGTGAGAAACAGAGGAATCACCAGGGAACTGTTGAAGGTTTCACTAACAGAAATCACCAAGCAGGCTGCAGTGATGCCTGAACATTGATATGCTTGCAGAGAACACAGTGAATATAGGCTTCTTAGAGGCACTGGACATTGAACGAAACTTGGAGTAACACAAGAGATTGAAACAATACAAAGCTTTAAGAACTAGTCTAAATCCCAAATGAGCTAATTTCAAAGTTAAACCATCAGCTCTGGTTTTGTAGGGGCTTAGCCCCAGGAGCAGAGAGATCAATCAATCCACAGATCCATTTCCCGGGAGTGCTGGGAAATGGCTTTGTTGGTTCATTTAAAATTAGCTTGGATACAGCACTTACGAATATTCTGTGCAGAAAATTGTGCACTGAATGATAAGCAAATAGGTTGCTATGATTTGATGCTATTTTAATAGCTGATGATTAACCAAATAAACACCATTTGGTCTGGCCTGATTTGCCAAATGGTTCCTCCCTCCTACCATCCAAGCAGAAGAGCAGAGTAGTGCCCTGTGCAACCGTGCACTATTACCATACTAAACACCGTCAAAAACATTTCAGAGGAATAGTGGCATATTGTAGGATATTTACTCATATCAGTCTCAGCACTCATCTTCTTGTAGACAGCTGCAGGAAGAGCATTTTTTAGCAATTTATACTACAAATTTCTCTTCAATGTGAAGTTAAGGTCCTTAGGGCTTCATCAGAAATACTGAACTCTTTCAGATTCATGCTTAAGATCCCCCATTCACCCCAAAAAGCATCTCCTGAGACAAACCCAAAAGAATGTAACTATGGCTAGTCCAGACAAACTGCTTCCTTATCTTGTCAAGAGCAGGTCATCTGACGAAGCCAAGAGCTTGTTCATATTCTTGTAACCAGCTTGATTTTCTGTGCAGTGGTTTTCAGTCTGAGGATTGCTGAGTGGTAATTTTTATTACTGAATTGATTGAGACTGGAAGCCTGCAAAAGATAACACTTTGCTAATATTAAACCAGAATAAGAATCAAATCCCTTCCTGCCCAGTGTGAAAAAGGTTTATTTTGTGCCCACCATCACTGTAGACTGAGATTCTTTTCCAGATAGTTCCATGCGAGCTGCAGTGGTGGTGTCCCTGAGATGCTCGTCCTTGCTCTCCTCTGGATATCACCCTGAGATGATGGGTGAGTATGGTCAGTGCTCAGCCCAGGCAGAGTGGATTAGGTTAGCAAAGATGCTGCTGTTCAGCACAGCAGCTGCATTCTAGTAGGAGCAGCTACAACAGAGCTCGTCCTGCCTTGTATTAATGAACTAGAGAGGTACTTTACCAAGTCCTCTGTATTATCACACACAGTATCACAGCATTACCAAGGTTGGAAGAGACCTCATAGATCATCAAGTCCAACCTGTCACCACAGAGCTCAAGGCTAGACCATGGCACCAAGTGCCACGTCCAATCCTGCCTTGAACAGCTCCAGAGTTGGCGACTCCACCACCTCCCCGGGCAGGCCATTCCAGTGGCCAATGACTCTCTCGGTGAAGAATTTTCTCCTCACCTCAAGCCTAAATTTCCCCTGGCGCAGCTTGAGGCTGTGTCCTCTTGTTCTGGTGCTGGCTGCCTGAGAGAAGAGAGCAACCTCCTCCTGGCCACAACCACCCCTCAGGTAGTTGTAGACAGCAATAAGGTCTCCCCTGAGCCTCCTCTTCTCAAGGCTAAACAATCCCAGCTCCCTCAGCCTCTCCTCATAGGGCTTGTGCTCAAGGCCTCTCACCAGCCTCGTTGCCCTTCTCTGGACACGCTCAAGCACCTCAATGTCCTTCCTAAATTGAGGGGCCCAGAACTGGACACAGTTCTTTTATATCTAAATCTTGTTTTATCCGTATTACTTGGAATATGGCACTTTTTGTTTCTCAACACAGGTCATTTTTGTGAGAAAACACTAATTGGCACGTTGGCACCAAATGAAGTATGTCTCGGGTGTATAGGGTCAACGCCTCGTTGTGTCTCCTCAGAGCTCTTTGATTAGGACCACTGCACTGGCTCATATTGCTGCCCAGTTCTAGCTAATGCCAGAGGTTAAACCGTCCCCTGACTGTGGCACCAATTTCTACTCGGAACAGCTCTTCATTTGCTGTTAGTTAAAACTAACGCACATTTTACTCAGTAATTCTAAAGATTCTCAAGCTTCTCTGTGATCTTTAGAAATTACTCAGGCCCAACATTACAAAATGCTTTACATTTATGTTAGTCTGTGCTTACAGTTTGGGATCATCTTGTGTGCTGTAAAACAAAAAGAGGGTTGAAATCATTAATTCCTAATTCTGTTTTTGTGCTGAATTGCACAGAACAGCAGAGTAATTTCTGTCACTTTTCTGTGAAAGCTGAAACATGGGAGGCTTTAACATCATTGTTATCTGAAGACTCCACAAACTGTGGTTTCTTCCACCATTTGGGACAGACTATGGGAGGCTCTGGGCAGCACCACCTTCTTCTGCTCCTGTTGCCAGACAATGCTTCCTTCTTCCCCAGACAAGGCTCATTCCAGTCTTATCAGAGAAATGTGCATTTCATTTCTCCATTACATGAGGTAGCCGGTTGTGGCTGCACAAAGAGGGGCTTTGTCTCCTAACCAAAGGCAGGCAAATAACTGGCTATTGAAATTTAAAAGGAAAAGGAATAATGTGACAAAATGCCACATTGCTGGAATGCTTCTGCTCATGAGCATGCCTGCACAGATGGAGCAGATCCTTGTCACCAGTGACCTTGTTCGCTCTTCCGCACCAGTTGCATTTTCCAAGTTCCTTGCTCCTTCTGCAGTTCCGGACCTTCCCTTCTCTGCGGTATTGCAACTTGCCAGTGCACGTGTCTGAAAAGGAGAGTCTTGAGCAAATTGTTTAGAAGAAAAAAAATCATCAGAGGCAAATGATATCACATCAGTGTGCCAGAGGTGGTGGTGTAACATCATCCTATCACCTGCCCCTCAGTGACTGACAGTTTAAGCCTGCCTCATCATCACAGACAGATGCTCTAGTGCTACCAAACCACAACACTGAATCACCTGGTCCTATCCAGAAGTTCCAAATCAGCCATTCTTAGCAGAATTTTTTTAAATGCAGTTTTTCTAAGCACGTTTTCTGAGCAGGTTGAGCAGCGAATGGGGATGCAGTCCAGTGCTGCTGAGTCACGTGCTCTTTGGATCACTTCCAGGGCTGCTCTACATCTACTGTGCCTCGCCTTTGGTGGGCAGCAATGAATACAGACAGCTATGAACACAAAGAGCCAAGCAGTAGACAGGAGAGCATCTGCACTGGAAGCTCAGTGCTCAGCATTCCCTGTGCAGCACAGTGAGGCAGGAAAGACACACAGGTCACCCTATTCCTCACTTTTGCCATAACAGCTTTAAAAGTCAGATAAAAAAACATCAAACCTGGAGAATTTATCTCAAACACTGAGTCCAGTCTTACCCAGGTAAATGACTTCAGCCTGCAGCACCAGCAAAGGCCACGGGATGACACAAATCGTAATTAACTTGCTAAAGTAGGTCAGAACTGTGTGTGTTGCAGTGCAGAGGCACTCTGCCTTTAGTGATTTCAAATATTTTGAGAAGTAAACTGAAAACACTTAGTCAAATTAAGTGTTTTCTTTAAGCTGTCAGCATTGTAGGCACTGCCAAGATGAACAGGATAAATTGGATTAGCTGCAGTCTATATGCTTTGAATCCTAATGGCAAAGGATCCAAAATGTAAAGTAGTGCACAAAGGCAAAGCAAATGTTATATATTGTCTGCAGCGCAGCAGATCTCAGCTTCCTGACTGGCTAAAAAGCTTGAAATAGCTGTAGAGGAGCAGAGTATTGCAGCTGGCTCCCATGCAGCACTGTTTGTGACAATCTCTGCCTGCTAAATGATGGCAGGGTTAAGTCCTGGCCGAAAACAGTACAGGCTTAAATACAGGCTTAAAATATATGCATATATGTGCAGGTGTTAATGTAGGTTCAATGTGAAAGTGAAATAATGTTATACAAGTTACCCACCTGAGTCTTGGGCCATGGGTCATCCTTGGGTAGGGATGCAGCATTTGGGATCTAAACTTGGAGAGTAGTGTGAGGTGGTAGATTTGGATGAAGAGCTTCATTAAAAAGGCAAGGTGTCTGTATGAGGGTGATGCCTTAGGGAAGAGCAGAAAGCACTGGTCCAGAAATCACTCTCAGAAGGAACAAACAAACCAGTTCAAGAGCTGGAAACAGGAGTTAGAAACCTGTAGGTTGGGAGTGGTTCACTGGCGGCGGGAGGGATAATCACAGCTAAAGTTCTGAAGGGAGAACTCAGAGATCTGACTGTTCCCTCCAGTAATGAAGAGTCAGAACGTTAAGCCCCTTTCACGGACAGACTGTGCTCCATCTGAGAGCCACTCAGAATCTTTTTCCTCTGGTGGATAGACACATCCTTTAATTGCCAGCCTGAATTTTCTCATGGCAGTTTAAGTTTGTCTGTTTTTGTGCCAGTATTGCCTATTAGCCTAAATAGTTTAGGTTTTTATTTATCCCCTCTCTCTGTTCCCTCAAGATACTTGGAGGCAACTCTGTCTCCCTCTCAGGCTTTGTTTTGCTGAGTTCAATGAGCCAGATACCTAATCCTCTCTAATGATAGACCCTCCATACTTCTGATCATGCCATTGGCTTTTTTCTATGCTTGTTTTGGTTTAGACTTTGTCTTTCTAGCTCTTGCATGCCCAGATGATGCATGCCCAGTGCTCTGCAATGACGGATACCCAATTCATGCTCAAAAACAATGACTGACTGGAGGCGTCAACACTAAGTGCCTCAGAGTTAAGGCTAAGGGGTTTCCAAGCTGCCTTGCTCACTCCACCCCTTTACCTTCATCTACCATTCTAAACCAAAGCACTCAGCATTGGTCAATGTCTTGGAATATGAAGGTCACAAGGTCACAAAGGAAATCAATGTCAAAATTGGGAACAAATCCCAAATAAGCCAATTACTTGAGCTACATGAATACAAATATCAAACAAGAGTATCTAAAACATCAACAAATTATGATAAGTAGCTAAAACACAGAAGTTGTCATCACCATGTCTGGACAGAATTTTGACAAGTCCTCAGATAAATTTTCTCCATCTCCTTTTTCCACAGCAAGTTGATATTTTGAACATAAATTCTCAAGTCAAAAGATATACATCAATTTTTAGTTCTAGCAAAACAGAAAAAATAAAACTAGACATACAAAGCAGCTGCTGTTCACTAAAGCATTTTTACTGAAAAACCTACTCCTTCAACGTGAAGTTGGTTCAGATTTTTTTTCCCCCCAATCAGTTCTAAATGGCCGTGGTAAATGTGGTTCCCAGTTAAGACAGACTACAGGTGCGCTCCAGCATCTGTTCATCTGACAGTGTGCAAATCCTTTACAAATAATAAAAGGCTTCTGTTTAGGTAGGGATTGCCACCAAGCTTTACAGGGGGATCAGCTTCACAGTTCAACTTTCAAAAACATACTGTATTAAAATAAGAAGTGTCAGTTACGTAAGAAAAGATGTTTGCCTGTAGCATTCAACCTTGTAAACTGAGTAGGTCTCAGTGACCTTTTGTCAACCACTAATTCAACTTTAAGGAAGCTGAATCTTGAAGAATTTTTTTTTAAATAAAAAAAGTCTAAGAAAACCAGAGGGATCTCATGGTTTAAAGGATCCAAAGACCCAAATTGCACAAATGCTTGACACAGATGATCTCAAGATATAAATATTATTTAACAGCAAGTAGGAGGCATCTACTTGCAGAAGACATACCCAGCAGGAGCAGGATTTGGATGGGCAGCATAACACTGTCAGCAACTCAGTGACCCTAAGGGTCTTTTCCAACCTGAATGATTCTAATCATCAGTTCCACTCTGCCTATGGGATGAGCAACTGTGTTGCTGGGAGAAAGAGCAGAGCCGTAGGGAAAGCTTTTTCCCATCTCAGAGCATGCTGCTGTTGTAGGTGGAGATAAAAGCTTAAAGCAGACAGAACAACAGAAGAGGTTTTAAACCAGAGAGATTTGCATGTTGAAGTAGAGCTCTTCTCCAAGCCAATTTGTTGAACAAAATTTGATCATGTTTGATGTCTGTACTTCAGCAGAGTAGTTGCTGCGATAGAGAACCGAATGGTAACAGGTCCAGACTAGAGATCTCCTACAAAATACCAACAAGTGCTTCTTTTTTCCCCCCTGCATGATGTGTTTTGCCAGATGATTATCTTTGAACGCTCTTTCATTTCTCCAAGAGTACTTGAGAAAAGGAGCAGGGAGAAAATGTGTGATGTGCATTTAAGCCCAGTTTCAAAATAAAGTAAGGTAAATGGCATGGTAAAAATTTGCCCAGAAATGTAAACAGTTAAATAATGGCTCCACTGAAGACAAAGATTACAGGGCAACAGTAATTTAAAGGTAATTTTTTCAGGTAAATCAGTGCAGCCGTCACAGGGGTCTAAGGTGCAGTCCTGCCAACCTAAGATCTGAATTAACGCCCCAAATCAGAGTTTACAGAGTTTATTAGGTTTGGAAGGGTCCTTCAAAAGCTATTGGGTCCAACTCTCCTGCTCAGGCAGGATACAAATTACTGAAAAGCAGAACTGGCTAAAAAGCCTCAAACACAAAACCGCATCCAGCTGGGTCTGAAACACCTCCAGAGAAGGGGACTCCACAACCTCCCTGGGCAACCCCTTTAAATATTTAATATCCCTGACGGTAAAGAATTTTTTCCTCATATTGAGGTGAAACTTCCTGTGTTCAAGGAACAATGGCTTCCAGTCTCATGCCACTGAAAAGAGAGAACTCCTTTTTAATTGACACCCATCCCTCATGGATTCATAGATGGTGATTAAATCCCCTCGTAGCTTTCTTTTGTCCAAACTAAAATGTCCCAATGTTCTCAATCTCTCTTCATAAGGTATTTGCTCCAGACCCCCAATCATTTCATAGCTCTGCATTGAACTCTCTCAATTAATTCTCTATCCGTCTTGAACTAGAGAGCCCAGAACTGGACACAGGATTCTAGGTGTGGCCTCGCTAAAGTAGAATAAAGGAGTAGAATAACTTCCCTTGGTCTGCTAGACACATGCCTCTTGATCCATCCCAACACCTTCTTGGCCTTCTTGACCACAAGGGCCCATTGCTGATGCATTTTTAGTTTGTTATCCACAAAAACTCCAGGATCTCTCTCCTCGGGGGTGCCAATGGACTATTTAACATAGTTTGGGATGCCTGTGACAGCATTACGTCATTGCACTGTTGTACATCCACACCCAGCAAAGCCAGGTGACCCACAGACAGCAACATTTCTGCAACACAAGCTATCGAGTTGTAAATCATAAAATAAAACATGGAATCACTGAACATTAGGGACTGAAAGGGACCTCCAGAGATCATCCTGTCCAATCCCCCTGCACACTATATTTTACATTACTCTATGAGATTACTAAATGCTGCACTTGTGGTAATGAATGTGGAAGAAAGAGGAGCATCATTCAAAAAGTAGTTTGTATCCTGATTTCTGAGTGTGCACCAAAAAGAATCAAATGAAAGTAAGAAAATCTTTCATTAAACTTAATCAATGAAAAGAAAAATTAAAACTGTACCTTTAAGCCAACGCTTTCTGGTCCAGCTGTTGAATAGGTTGATGTGACCCAAAATACTGGTCTTTGAAAGGATAAAAATCAGCGTTTGACCACTCTTAACTGTTTCTGCAACCACAGGGAGAACATATTCTTCATGCCATTTCCTTTAGCTCAATAACGGATTCATTCAGGTTCAGATGCTGGTGAGGAGCTGAGATGCTGGAATGTTTGTTCTCTCTCTCTTGAATGATGAGAGCAGACCAGCATGAAAGCATGAGCCACTACTTCAAATCCCAGAGGGACAAATGATGACAAAACCATCAGTTTGATTAACTTAGGGCATTTTTCCTTTGTCAATAAAGTATCACATTTTAAAAGACAGGATATACATTTACCTGTGTTTTGTGACACATCCCATGAATTTCATGCTGCTTGAGCTAGCTAATAAAATACTTTCAGAAAGCCAGTGGTTTGTGATTTTGCTCAAATTACAATTATCATCCAGAAGCAGTTTGTCACAAATCACAAATCTTCACAGTAACTGGAAAGATCAAGTAGCATCTGGAAAATGGGGACAGGCAGAAGTTCTGATGTCAATGAGGAAAGAGCAGAAGCTCTGCAGCTTTCGTGGAACCCAGTGATTTAAGCCTCAGTCCCCTTTGGATGAGCTGGAGGTTTAAACCGTTTAGACGCTCCTGGTATCTTCTCTACATACCTAGACAGCTCTTTAATGCGTGTTAAGTTAACGTTCTTATGTGTATATGCAACACGTTACTCACCTGTTCCTCACAAGAGTACCTTGTGAGTGTCCTATCCTCTTGGTGAACAGTGAGACCAAACCTCTCCCAAGCAACTTAACTCTGCGCTACAAGTGCAGAACAAGTTTTAAAACGTACTATTTGCACTCCAACTAAGATAACTGAAAATTTAATTAGCTTCTGATTCAATTATTTCTCATAAATAAGGTGGGAAAAAATAAAGAGAAGAAAGGATCAAGCATTAGCAGAAACACAAAAAGTCCGAACTATCAGTAAGCACATAGAAGGACCTCCCAACTGCATCCAGCTGGGAAAACTGATGCATCATGACTCTTGTCCTTTGGATGACCCTGTGTTTCAGAGCCTAGGTAGCCACCCACATCCGCTCTGTGCCAGCATCTTCAGGATCATGTGTGGTGGTGCTCTGAGGTGATGCTGGCTGATTCTCCCTCCGGACTCCCATCCCTGCCTGCCATCCCTGCTGCAGCTCCAGGGATGCTCACCCACATAATGGAACACAAAGCAAAGGGAATATAAAGGAGAAATTATTTTCAAGCTTAAACAAAAATTAAGCCAAATATACTGTGTGTCTTCACATTTTAGGAAACGGCTGGACCACTGATGGGCTCCCTTAAAGAGACATCAAACTCAGAGCCATTTATAACCACAGTCCTTTATTTCATTACCATGGTCAATGGGTCAGTACCTGCTGGATCTCTCTGGTGTACTAATGTCTGTCAGAACGTAGTAATTATTAAGCATTCACTTGTGGTTTGTAGTCATGCTCAGTTTTATTTCCATTCATGTCCAGTGTCACTACCTGATCTTTTTTTCCTACATCAGCCACAATAAAGATACTGCACCAGTGTCAACTTTCCAGAGAGATTACAGTTTTCATCCTATCTTCAGGCTCCACAGACGGCTTGAAAACTAAATAACTCAGCCAATGACCAAAGTATTTAAAGGGATTTGAAATTTAGATATTGAATGCTTCTGTTGTTGTTAACAAGTTTGATGCATCCATAGTTATAATGACATGCAATGGATGGGGACTCCCAGCAGGGAGAGGAAAGCTTTTAAGGAAATCAGTGGTGCTGCAGCTTCACCAGATGCCCAAACCCACAGAGAAGTATGTGAACACAAACCATCCACAGAAACATATGAAAAAGAAAAGTGTTTCTATTTTCACTCAACAAAAATTCATATTTTATATTGCTGCTGTAAAACAGATGAAGAATTTCCCAGAGTAAGCTACAATTGTGCCCTACAGAGCTCCCCAGTCCATGTCCCCAGGTGACACACCAGACCATGGGTCACTTTCTGATCCTATAAATGAAATCCTAGCTATAAGTAGAATTCATTGAAGAAACAGAGGTATGGCATGCAACAAGATGCCACTGATTGCCCTGGTCCCACATGGCCTGCTCAGAGCAAAAACCCCCCCAAATTACCCAGGCTTCAAATGCAACCTGTAGGAAGAGACACATTTGAAAAAGCAAGATGAGAGGGTTATGGAAACAGCAGCAGACATTTCTTTGTGTGCAGATAATTTCAAAAGGTCTGTAGTTAGTGAAAATAATAAAGAATGATAAAATCCCAGCCTTTCTGAGTTTTGCCCATGCTAACTCTCAGTCATAGAATCATTACAGATTGGAAGGGGCCTCAAAAGATCATCTAATCCAATCCCCCTGACACAGCAGGATCACCTACACCATGTCACACAGGAACTTATACAGTCGGGTCTTGAACATCTCCATTGAAGGAGACTCCACAACCCCCCTGGGCAGCCCCTTCCAGTGCTCTGTCACCCTCACTGGGAAGAAGTTCCTTCTTACATTTATGTGGAACTCCCTATGTTCCAGCTTATACCCATTGCCCTTCATCCTATCACTAGATGACACTGACCAGAGCCTGGCTCCATCCTCCTGACACCCACCCTTCAAATATTTATAAATATTAATGAGGCCACCCCTCAGTTTCCTCTTTTCCAAGCTAACGAGACCCAGCTCCCTCAGCCTCTCCTCGTAAGGGAGGTGCTCTACCTCCTTCATCATCCTCGTTGCCCCACTCTGGACTCCCTCTAGCAGCTCTACATCCCTCTGGAACCGAGGAGCCCAGAACTGGACACAATACTCCAGGTGTGGTCTCACCAGGACAGAGTAGAGGGGGAGAAGAACCTCTCTTGATCTGCTAACCACTCTCTTCTGATCCATCCCAGGATCAGATGCTGTTGGCCCTCTTGGCCACAAGAGCACACTGCTGGCTCATGGTCATCCTGCTTTTCACCAGGATCCCCAGGTCCCTTTCCCCTACACTACTGTCCAACTGGTCAGTCCCCAGCCTATACTGGTACCTGGGGTTGTTCTTGCCCAGATGCAAGACTCTACACTTACCCTTGTTATAGCCCAGCTCTCCAGTCTGTCCAGGTATCGCTGGGGTGTCGGCGACACCACCCAGCTTTGTGTCATCAGCAAACTTGCTGACAGTGCATGCCAATCCCTCATCCAAGTCATCAATGAACAGATTGAACAGGACCGGTCCCAGCACTGATCCCTGGGGCACTCCACTAGATACAGGCCTCCAACTAGACTCTGTCCCATTGACCACCACTCTCTGACTTCTATCCTGTAGCCAGTTCACGATCCACCTCACTACCCGAAAATCTAGACCTCACTTTGGCTGCGAGGATGCTGTGGGAGACTGTGTCAAATGCCTTACTCAAGTCAAGACAGACCACATCCACTGCTCTGCCATCATCTCTCCACCTGGTTATGCCCTCATCAA
Organism: Rhinopomastus cyanomelas; assembly: GCA_013400115.1. NCBI lineage: Eukaryota > Metazoa > Chordata > Aves > Bucerotiformes > Rhinopomastidae > Rhinopomastus > Rhinopomastus cyanomelas. Next base: position 180,494 of record VXBP01002342.1, on the reverse strand, counting down.
AGGCTATCAGGTTGGTCAGGCTTGACTTTCCCTTTGGTGAAGCCATACTGACTGTCCCTAATGACCCTCCTGTCCTTGATGTGCCTGGAGACAGCCTCTAGTACAAATTGTTCCATCACCTTTCCTGGGATGGAGGTGAGGCTGACCTGTCTATAGTTACCTGGGTCTTCCTTCTTTCCCTTTTTGAAGATTGGAGTGACATTTGCTATCCTCCAGTCTCCAGGCACCTCTCCTTTTCCCCATGACTTAGAAAAGATGACGGAGAGTGGCCTAGCCATTAATTTCATCGTCTCCCTTAGTACACGCGGGTGCATCCTCAGAATCACGGAATGTTAGGGGTTGGAAGGGATGTCAAAGATCATCCAGTCCAATTCCCCTGCCACAGCAGGATCACCCAGATCAACTCGCACAGGAACATGGCCAGGCGGGTTTTAAATATCTCCAGGGAAGGAGACTCCACAACCTCCCTGGACAGCTACTTCCAGTGGTCTTTCACCCTCACTTGTGAAGAAGTTCCTTCTCATATTTATGTTCCAGCTGACACCCATTGCCCCTTGTCCTGTCATTGGATGCCACTGAGCAGAGCCTGACTTCCTCCTCCTGGCACCCCCACTTCACATATTTATCAACATTAATGAGGTCACCTTTCAGTGTCTTTTTTACAAGCTAAAGAGACCCAGCTCTCTCAGTGTTTCCTCATCAGGAAGATGTTCCATTTCTTTCATCAACTTTGTGGCTCTGTGCTGGACTCTCAGTTCTGTGTGCTCCTGGTACTGAGGGGCCCAGAACTGGACACAGTGTAGTCCCACAAATGCTTTAATTCATGGTTCACCTCCATGAACTGGACTTTTCAAATTGCCTCCATTCTCTCACAAATCCTGCAGCCAGTCTTCCCTGTTGGTGGGTTTCCAAGCAGCCCCCAAGTTCAGAGGGGGTCTCAGTTTTACTATTGACTAGTCACTAGCTGAGTCTTCTGCTATATGAATGGGGGCCCCTCTGACAGCCTTATTAACACAAATGATTTTTATTCTGCATGCCTGGGTAAGCCATGGGCATATGCCTACAAGATCAAGGCCTCAGTCATTAATAACTTTGGCAATAGTTTCACCTAGAAGCCACACTCTGTCCACACTGAAATCTTTCCGGGAATCTGGTAAAAAGATTGATGAAAATTAAACATGTACTTAGTGAAGCTGAAGTAACCAATATATGATTAATACTTTCCAATTATATTTCAGTACAGTACATTGCTGAGTTTGTTATTACCTGCACTCTTAACACTCCATCTGCAGTGTTAAATCCATCTGTTGCTGAAAATATGACTGTATCTTCCAGGGTTTCTGAATCATCGTGCCGGTACCTTTTAACATAATTATAATGGAGAGTGATATTCATTATCCAGCGGAAATTAGAAACCTATAAATATGAGGGGAGGGGAGCAAGGGAAGAGCTGAGGTCCAGCATTTCCCACTTTCTCAATTGCTCACGTTGGCTTCTCCCACTTAAAATGTTGCTTTAGACTCTGGATTTAGCACCATTAGTCCCACTTGTTTCACTAATTCCTACCATGGGGACCTGGTTCCTCAGCTTTATTCCACCAGATGGAGATGGTCAAGAGAAGGGGCATCATGACTGGCGTCCACAAGAGAGTATGGCTACACCATAAACAACACTCTGGTGGGGCAGCACACCAAATCTTGGCAAGTCTTCCCCCTTACAAGGAGGAACAACTGTGCTGAACCAGTTCTTCACCCAGCAGAGACTGCAAAAAAAAAAAGCCCTAGACTTTGCTACCTGCAAGAAGGATCTAATGGATAGTGTTTCTAAACACTCGATTAAACTGACAGGATACATGGACCATATTTTTATGCATATACCTTAGTTATTAAAATTAATAAGCACCATCTTTAATACAGCAATAGCTGGTTTAAACGTGCCTGCAAGTAACAGAAGGAAAAGCTTATGCCACAGTCTTCCCTGATCTCTGCTCCCCTTCACCGCCTCCTCTCTGCCTTGTTAGGGTTCTTCCTCACAAAATCAGAAATCTCTTTTTTAAACAGGGCTTTTTAAAAAACATACGAATAACCCTCACACCATTATGGATCAGATATAGGTCTGACTTCTCCCCCAAATCCCACAGCACAGGCTCCATTTTTGAAACTCCAGGGAGTAATGGGCGATGGAGTTTTTTAAAGAACCCAAATTCAGTAACTGGTTTTAGAAGCTTGTAAGCAAAGCTGCTTCCACTGTGGCAAGTCCATGCAGATCAGTGAACCTGGACAGAGGGAGGTTTATTCATTAGAAAAAGCTTTCATATACTCACGGGAGCATGAAGCATGGTGTGCATGAGGCACAGCTTGTGCTTTGCTGCAGCCAGAGGGACCCTACCAGAGTCTGATCGCTTCATTGGTGAACCTTTGTGCTAGTTGAGACTGGATAAGGTCCTCTGATGTTAAAGTAAATGTACCTGCACTTTTGGAATGAGAGGACACTTCCTCTCCCAGGTTCTGCCCTGCAGACCTAAAAGCTTGAATTACGTGTCAGCAGATACAAAGGCTCTGCAACTCCCCAGTTTAACAGGGCTGCTTTGGAGTCTAACTGGCACAAGTAACCATTTCCCCTCCTCTGATGGAAAGCTTGTACTTAAAAGGATGCAGAGTCCGATCTGCAAGGCTAAAACTTGATGAAAAATCATTCAAACTACCAGGTGAGCCATAGCATTTTTGACCTGCCACGATGAATCAAAGCAGCAAGTAGCAAACCAGCTTAGCAATCTATTTCTTCTCTTCTACTGCTGATAAAATACAGCCTGCTCTGTTCGGTAAAACCGTAAGAAGATGGAGTGTTGTTCAGCTCTTCTCCCTTGGCCTCTAACTCCAGTGGGAATGAAAAGCTTTCTTAATCTGCCTAACTGAGAAAGGTCCCATTCAGGGAACAAGGATGGTGTGGGGCCCTTCAGAAACCACAGGGAATAAGACTATGAAGGATATCTTTCTTAGGAGAAATTACAGAATCACAGAATTACTGAAGCTGGAAAAGACCTCTAAGATCATCAAAAGCCCAGCCTATGACCTAACATCACCACATCAGCCAGACCAGGGCACTAAGGGCCACAGCCAGGCTGTCCTTCAACATCTCCAGAGATGGGGACTCCACCACTGCCCTGGGCAGCCCAGTCCAGTGTCTGATCACCCTTTGCATGAGGAAGGGCTTCCTAACATCCAACCTAACCCTGCCCTGGTAGCTTCAGGCTCTGCCCTCTTGTCCTGTCCCTACCTGAGTCTCTTCTTCTCCAGGCTAAACACCCCCAGCTCCTTCAGCCTCTCTTCATCAGACTTTCCTTGCAGTCCCTTCCCCAGCCTCATTGCTCCTCTGGACGTGCTCCAGCCCCTCCATCTCTTTCTTGCAGCGAGGGGCCCAGAACTTCCCCCAGTACTTGAGGGAAAGCCTCAGCAGCGCCCAGTACAGGGGAAGAATTATGTCTCTAGTCTTGCTGGCCACACAATTGCTGATACAAGCCAGGATGCCATTGGGCTTCCGGGCTATCTGGGCACACTGCTGGCTCCTGTTCAGCTGGGTGTCAACCAGTACTCCCAGGTTGCTCTCTGCCAGACTGCTTTCCAGCCACCCATCCTCCAGTCTATAGCTGCAGGGGGGTATTTGGGCCAAAATTCCTGCCTCCTCATTTGAAAGAAGGGTAAAACCCCCATGAAAACAAGGAAGGAGGAGAAGGTTACCTGCTTCTGGCCAGAGCTGTTGAGTCAGCAGTGAAGCTGCTGCGGCTTCTTAGCAATAGCAGACCATAAAGGTGCTTTTCTCTTTGAAGGCATAGCCCTGCCCTGATGGGTTCTGGTAGTTCACTGGAAAAAAGCTCTCTTACACCTAAAAGAAATCCACTGGGTTAATAGCCAGAGGCACTCAGCTAAAATGTGGGTTTAAGACAGATGAGAACAAGACCAAGAGAAAAACCCCACTGTAGATGAACTGCGGTATTTCTGCAGAAGAAGATGGGCTCAGATTTTAAAAAAACATCCTCAGAAAATCCTGTAGCAATTAAAGCTCCTGAGCTCTCTGAAGAAACATCAGTATTGCTTTCCTCTTGCCAAGCTTTTATTGCTCTTTGTAATATAATTGGTGATCATTTTCTCCTTGAAGCCTGTCACAAATCTTACAAGTTACTAGAGCTACTTGAAAGAAAAAAACCAAATAGGTTTAAGCTTTATTTCTTCCCATAAACATTTTGCTATTGGAAGCAATGAAGTCTCTTGAACGCTTCCAAGACTTCAACTGCCTGTTATAATTTCCCAAATAATCCTCTCATATGGTCGTATGTTCTTAATGACAATTATACAATCACTTCTTTTATACTTTCCCACTGTTCTGGACAAATTGGTCTTAGGGCAGAATTTAACCATTTAGCTGAAGAGTGTAGCTTTAAGCATTACAGGCTTTACACAACACACCTCACATGCACTCTGCAAATATTCATTTAGTACTGGCATGAATTTTGCTGATCCCCCCAGCATACCTGGGATTGCAGTATTTGCGAAAACACTTAGCAAAGACTCCCTGCTCACACATGAACCCCAGATGGAATAAATTGGATGAATAATTCACATTTGTGGGGAAAACGCCTGCCTGGCTACTTACAAGGAATGCAAACAACCTCCACCAAGCTTTGTGGGCTCACTTTAGCAGGGACTTGCTTCTGAATGGTACAAGACAGGAACATTTCAAAACTATAGGAAGAAGTCAGACAGTATTCGTGTGGAACAAGCTGTGTTGCTTATTATAGAACTAAGGAATTGTCAAAGCTGGACTTCCTAAACAATGTCATGAAAAGATCTCACTCAGGTAGAAAGCACTTCATACAGTGAACTTTCCTGCCAGATGTGTTCAAGTGCTGGCAGGGAACAGAAAACACCAGTATCATCTACAGCTCACCAGTGTCATTTTCTAGTGAATGATGGGAGGTGAGGGGTCTGACTGGTTTGGCACAGAGACTGCAAATCTTTGCAGAGTCAGGAGTGAGCATAACTGTTGTCTGCAGGTCTTTGAAATCTATAGCTTGTACATTATCATAAAGAAAAGTACTTACATTGCTGGAAAGCGCTGGTATCCACAGTACAATGAAACACGAAGGAACCTGGTGATTTTGGCCCCCTTTTTGCAAGGATCATAGTGAACTTCTCAAGTACATGCACTGCCGGGGAATGTACAGCACGTCAGTAGCATAGATTGAGAGTTATACATAAAGACATACATGTGGTCTAGAGGACAATGATGATGCTGGTGAAGGGACTGATTAGGAGAGGCTGAGGGGGCTGGGGGTGTTTAGCCTGAGGAAGAGGAGAGTCAGGGGGACCTCATCACTCTCTGTAACTACCTGAAGAGAGGTGGTAGTCAGCTAGGGGTCGGGATCTTCTCCCAGGCAACTAGTGACAGGACAAGAGGGCAGAGCCTGAAGCTACCAGGGCAGGGTTAGGTTGGATGTTAGGAAGCCCTTCCTCATGCAAAGGGTGATCAGACACTGGACTGGGCTGCCCAGGGCAGTGGTGGAGTCCCCATCTCTGGAGATGTTGAAGGACAGCCTGGCTGTGGCCCTTAGTGCCCTGGTCTGGCTGATGTGGTGATGTTAGGTCATAGGCTGGGCTTTTGATGATCTTAGAGGTCTTTTCCAGCTTCAGTAATTCTGTGATTCTGAGGCTGCACAACATTCAACAACCCTGTTATAATGGTTTGACGTTGGATTGAGAAGGCAATGCCAGACATCTGCCCAGGCCCAAATTTCTACTTTTGTGCTCTTTTGGTGTGCTTTAATATAAACATTTATATCCCAGTAAAGCCTCATTTGGTCTTATATGTCTCTCAAGATCTGTTTGTGAAGGCAGAGATCCTTAAAAACCTGTAATTAACTTGATTACCTGAAACATGTCAAGTCAGGAGTAGCAAAGCTTGTTTTGTTTAGTTGGGTTTTAGGCTATAAACATTACCTTCCCCACACAGTAAAAATCTGTAAAAGGGAAAAATAAATGTGAGATCTTTTCCCTGTCACCTTATAAAGTGTAATTAAGCTCTACAGTTTCATACACACGCGGGAAAAGTGAGAGAAACAAAGTACTAACAGCACATGGAAAGTAATTGTCTAGATTGCAGGTGTCTGGAGAGTGGAGGTGATGCCTTCTCATGGTGCAAGTTTCTTTGACAATAAGTTGTGGAGTTTCTGGCTTCCTCAGGCTCATGTAATATCTTAAAGTTGGCTGAAAAATGTGAAGATCCAGCATATAGTACCTGACCCGCTGAATGAGTTCGCCCTGCTGCTACCAGCTCAGCCAGCTCATCTGTTCATAAAGATTCTCTTTCAATGTTGTTTTTCCAGGTGTCTTGATGTTTCTAATAATTTCCTATGTTAGTTTAAATGCCCCAAAGAAACAAACGAATTGAATCAGCACATCTAAAGAAAAGAAGAAAAAAGGAAAGTCAGTTGGTCTCATTTTTGTTCCCACCTGTTTTAATACTGGTGAAAATGTTGACTTTGGTCAAGTCACTCATGTAAACCAGGAACTGGACAAATGAAGCACCATGTTATTACAGATGAGAGGCACCAGCCGTCTTATTCCTGCACAGTTCCCTACACTGGGCAATATCCTTCTGCATGGCTTTCAAGTACTTCCAGTGCTGTGTCACCTTAAAGAATAAAACTTATTTGAACATCAAGGATTAGTAGGTTCCTGACTGTTGGATAAAATTAACTCAAAATGTGTTCTGGAAAAGTTGCATGATGATATCAAAGAGGGCTGCAGAAGCATATTTACACAGGCATTTCTTAAAAATACAAGCTGCTTCACCATTTTAGGTAGTTGTAATGCTGGTGGCATCTTCTTCATTAGTGCATTAATTCTAGCCCAGGGTAACGCCATTCATCCTACGATGGGGACAATAGCTGTTACAGAGTCCCAAATGTCAGCCACTGAGCAGTACCAGGAGACTGGCACCTTCACAGACTGCAACACCCTGTCCGGCTTATCTGCAATGGGTTCCTCGATAACCTGTCCAGCACTTAGCTCCATTATTTTAGAGATAGTGTAATCACCACTTGAATAAAAATCAGAAGGTATCAACACAGGTTTTTCAGGAAGAACCACTTTCCCTTTTGCAAACTTGAAGGTGATGCTGCTCTCCAGGAATGGTAAGCTGTCATCTTTGGGTGAGATGGCAATGGAAAACCATTACCTAATGGGAAACCAGTTCCTAATGCATTGCCTTCATTCAAACAATCTAATCCTTGCTCATCCTTGATGATTTTGAACTCTGCACTTGAAGTTTTGCCTCCTGTTATGTAAATGTAGGAGGAGAGTTCCCATGTGCTCGTTCTATCAACACAAATTACCAATAACATTTTCACATGTAAGCAGATGAGACACACATCTTCTGTTCACCGTGTAAAGGCTGGACCCACTTAAAACCAACAGGAGCCTTTTCATTCACTTCAGTGAACTTGAGATCACGTTCCAAAGAAGTGACATGATTGTTTTTTCACCCTAAGATATATATTGGGCATTTCTTACTAATCAGCCTGGATTCTGTGTACTCTTACTGCAGAAATGGTGGAATGTATAAAAATGTTTTGCTTTTCCAAAGAATTTCTGGGTTTTTTATTAGAACACATGCAAAACAATCAAGCCTCGCTTGGAAAAATTCTGAAGATAACTTTTACAAAAGGAATTGTGCTTATATTTTGTAGGCATTGCATTTTATCCTGTAGTTCAGCTCACATCTGGTACAGCATACCCCACATGATGAGGACTTTCCATCACCACCAAGAGCTGGACAGAGTTCACGTTATTGCTGTCAGCAGTCTGTAGGGTGTCCTCTGCATAACATCCTGCAAAAGCTCACATGTATATTGCAGTTGAAGGCTGGTCATAAGGATTTGCAATACTCTTCACAAATGGGGTCACAAAGAGGTAGAACACAGGAAAATACAAGATGTTAAACCTTCTCTTACATCCAATTCGAGCTGTTGATTTGGGGAAGGGAGGTTTTGCAATGTTAACTTGAGCCTGGAATAACTATCCTGTCACCATGCACATAAGTGTTGAGTCTAATACCACAGCACTGCTATATCGAGGGAATCCTCATAGCGCTCATGTCTGCAGCACACGAAGAAGAGTGACAGTCTTCCCCGTTTAGCCTGTCTGCACAAGTCTTGGGTCCTTCCAGACCAATATGTTAACCAGGCAACTTGACTTTTAGAGTACCAATATAATTCAAAGCCAGAAAGACAGAAAGGAAAGTGTATGAAACCAGTCCCCAAACCAGCAACTTCAAAACATACATATTTTTTCCATTCCTGCCTTTTTCATGCCTCATTGGTGCTTAAGAAAATGTCCAAGATTGCGGTAACAGTAAAGGAGAGGAAATATCTTTAAAACAAGAAGCCAGAAAACAGAAAAGGACTGAACTATTCCCCTTCTTTCTGTACTCTAAACATTTCCACCTTAAATTTATGCAGAGAGTATACATTTTTTTCAAAAACACTCTTAAAAAAGTATGTACGGCTGGGTCGCACTACCTCTTGGGTTACTCTTAGCAGAATAGATTTTAAGATTTCTTTCTACACCTTAAAAATCGTGATTTTGTAACAGACTGACTGCCAGTGGCATCCTCTCAGAGTAATTAGGGAGGCTGAAAGACATCGAGATCACGGTGAATCCTGATCACAGATGCTAAAACTCTCTTGATTTATGGAAATGTTAGATTTTATTTTGCAAAGTCAACAAACAGCACGTTTTCTTCAACAAACCAAAATAAGTCCAGGAAAATGCCTCCTACTTAAATGTCCTACACAACTGGGTGGCTCTAGAGTTGCATTTGAATGTTACAAATCCTAAAAGGTACCTAGGCATCTAAATTGCTTTTTGACCGGAGGAACTAAATGCAAAAATAGTTGAAGGTGGGCTTTACGTGCCCCATGCGAGCTGTGACTTCACAGATATGGTTGAGCAGAGCAGCAATAAGTGAGCACACTGTCACTTACCTCACAAAATTGCAGGCACTTTAGAACCATAGGGTTGGAAGGAGCATCCAACCCCCTAGTCCAATGCTGCTGCAACAAGCCGGGATAGCTCTAACAAGACTAGATTGCCCAGAGCCCCATACGTCCTGATCTTGAATGTCTCCAGGGCTGGGATCTCCACCACCTGTCTAGACAGCTTTTTCCAGGGATCCACCACCCTCAGATTAAGGAGCTTTTTTCTGATGTCTAGCCTAAATCTACCCTTTTCCAACTGAAAATCATTAGCTTTTGTCCTATCTTTACATGCCCTACGGAATAGTTCTTCCCCAGCCTTCTTTATAGGCCCCTTTTTGATACTTAAAAGCCTGTGCGCACCAAAGTGCTTGTCTTACCCAGTCTTCAGAAGCCTTCAGCGTTTATCCTTAGCAGTGTGAAGGTTTGACTATTACTAAGCAAACAACTGCAGTGAGGTAACTCCACAAGCAGAATGAGTGCCAACAGAGAAGAACCATGTCCAAAGTATATTTTCAATAAGTCATCAGGCTTGAAAGAGCCACAATTCCACTGTCCCAAATGTACCTGCGCAGACACACTGACACGCACTCGAAAGCTCTGGAGGAAGATCATACATAATAACCCTTCGCACGCGTGTTACACCCAACCTCAGGAGCATTGGTCTTCACACTTCTTTCTGAAAAATGGACTGCAGCAGGAGAACTGCTCATGAACATGTCATCGGTTGCTTGAAACTCAGCCCAGCAAAACAAACACTCCTCAAAAGATTAATGCGGCACTTGCTGATGGCCAAGCTTGCTTTGGATGTAGCACAGCAGCGCTGACCGCAGACAGCCAGGCTCCATTACTTCATGGACCTGCCTCTCAGCACGAGACACATCGGGTGGCAGGTAGCAATTCCCAGATCATACAAATCCTACCGAGTGAAGAATGTAACGGCCTGCATACGGTTCTCCAAACAGCTGAACTGTCCCCACAGCGTGAGCTGAGCCACATACACACACTGGCACTTTCTCCTTTAGGGTTTCTGCATCTCAGGATCTTGAGCCGTGGCTGTAAGTGCACAAGGATAAGCTGATAAGCTTTGAGCACAGACATAAATGCAGCTCCATGTTGTGTTTGGAGTAGCTTCCTTGATCAGGACATAAGTCCCAACATTTTCTGTTTACAAATAAGAAAGCCCAGCGAATTTTTTGCGTACGTATTAGCAGGAGCATGTGAATCCCCAAAGGCAAGTGTGTGCACATGTGTGGGTGTGTGTGTATATATATAGACATCAAGCAAGTCTTAGATGCATCAACAAGTTATTGGGTTAATGCTATAGAATTAACAGTTAAACACAACAATTATCTTCTAAGCTTTGCCTCAGTTGGTAATCTTGTCCCAGTTGATGCTGCTGGCAAAATTCCCATTCAAAAGGGCAGGATTCTTCATTAGCCTCTCCAACAACTGCACAAAGACGGGTGAACCATAGGTTAGCATAGATACACAGAGCAATCCAATCACTAATTTGCCAGATTATATGTAGTTCTCACCAAGTGGTACTGTCATCCATCTCAGGGTATGGGTGGAGGGGGCACTTCAAGACGGGGATGGCAGACCCACACTGGGGAAATCTTCACTGTCAGTCTCCGTACCACATAAAGCTTTTGACACCGCATGGCAGGCCCTGTTGCTAGGGAAATGTAGCTTCATTTGGCCAAACAAAAGAATGAACTTGCAAGGATTTTATTTCACATTTAAAGAAGTTGAGATACATTTCAACTACTGCTAAACCATTCTTGTGATGGGCTGTTCTAAACCACTTTTATTTGGACAACAATAGCAAGTCTGCATAACCCTCCCTGATAGGAGGAGGAGAAGAAATGTCTATCTAAATACAAACTGAAGTGTGAACATAAAGTTCATACATCGTGTCCTCTGGAGAGTCTTTGGAAGTGGCTACCTAACTTTGGGCACATGGCTCAGAGTTTCCTGGAAAAATCAGAGTGAGAGGAACAATTCTACAAAAAATAGAAAGACTCTAAATTAACATACTTTATGCTGAAAGACAAGTGTTTCTCTTAGAAAATACTGCTTCGTTGGACTCTGTTTTCCACCTGTCACTCTTTCTCTGCCCTCTGCGTGGAAGACATGCATCTTATGGGGCTCTGAGCAACTTGATCTACTTAAAGATGTCCCGGCAAACTCAGTGGGGTTGAACTAGATGACCGTTACAGGTCCCTTCCAGCCCAACACCTTCTACGATTCTGTGTTCACCAAGTCCTTAGTGAAGATGGTTTTAATTTGAAAAATTGTAGCCAGTACACCATGGGGACCTCAACCATGATATGCATGAGCTAAGCAAGTCCCTCTGCTACAGCAGTTTGAACAGTTTGCTTGCCTGAGTGCTGCCAGGCCCATGAATTAGTGAATTATTGAAGAAGGAATGAACGTCTCCTTAAGAAACCTAGAAAGGGTGAAAAAGTTCTGATCTCTCACCGTTAGTCTTCCTTGTATAGATCTTCCAATAACTGGAGATTGCAAGCAATTAGAAAATGCTGCTTTTAAACAATCCCTATGCGTGTAAAGACTACTTGGATGGCTGTTGAGACTCTAAGGAATTCTGGTCTTTCATGGCCCATACAAGTCTATCACATCAGTTTTGCTCTAAGGATTTACCACTGTTTTATAAAGAAATCTGCAAGATGCAAATCAAAACTAAATGAATTGCAAAGTTAGATAAAACTTTGTTAAAAACCTGGGTGATTTCTATAACAAACAATTTGAAATCCCCAAATAGGTTTATCCCAACACATACTGATTACTTTCAAATCAGTCAGCATTCCTTCTGCTTGGATTTTGCAGATGTGCCGATAAATCCCCTTCTCCTCTGTACTCTCTGACCTAAAGCAGCAAGCAGTGTCCCCAAAGACATGATCCACACAGGCAGACCTTACTTGGCTGTGCAGTACGTGAAGACTGAGATGCTTCTGCCTGCTCTTTCAGATGTGCCAGGCAATTCATGGACTTCCAGACGAGTTTATCCATCGTGAGTAATACTTGACTCTCACTTCCTGACCTGTTATGTGGGAAACAAGTATTTCTATGATAGTCTCCAGTTCAGTAAACCTGAAAGCAGAGGATTTATTACTGAAAAGATCAAGAAGCCTCTGCTTTGATCATTTATACTGGTCTATGAATGACTGCATTCAGAGCCCAGCTCCGGCACACACTGAAATATTCAGGGACACTGCCAAGAACAATACTTTGAGCATTCATTAGAGAAGAGATCCTCTGCTTGGGGGACATCATAAGGCCATTTTGTTGACTTCAGTAGGAGAACAACAATTTACACAAGCTACGAATTTAACCTTTTTGTACATTGAGCTCTTCTCTGTAAATAGGACTTTAATACACATCTGTGAGCCAGAAAATAAACTCTTCAGCTGAATCACAGAGGAGTTTAGAGAGCTCTACACACTCTCACAGGTTTTCAGTTGTAAAGCAGAGGCCGTATGTCAGCCCTGATTACATTTGATCAGTAACTAAGCCTTAAAAATATCTAAGTCACACGTATTTGGACTATTTCTCAAGCTCTCTCTTGTATTTCTGAAAAGTTCTCTTAAGACTCCTGCATATTTTATTCTGTAGTGCTGGGATGGATACTGACACCCCATGCTTGAGTAGGGCCCACCCACTGAGGCTCAAAACATCAAGCAGGACTTTCAGAACGTTTACATCTTCTGCAGATCGAATAGCTACGCGACACCACTTCCCCACAGCAAGATTTCGCCCTGATCCTTCCCCCATTCAGCTGTAGCTTGTCCCAGAACTAGGACAGAAACTGCAAGTTTGTGGCTCCGTGAAAAAATCATTCCTACAGCCTAAGCACTTGTGGTTTCAGTTGTGTGGAAGTCCCAGTCCACTGAGTCACCCAAGCACATCAGTGTTTGTTGGGGAGTTTTCTTTGACTGTTGGCTAAGGTGTAGCTCTGGAATGATTGTCTTGCAAGAGCTGCCACAATTAACAGCAGAGATTTTTTCTGAAGGATGTAAAAATTGAGGTAGTGGGCAACTTCCAGCAGAGACAAACCTTTAAAAACCCTGGGTAGCAGTGAAGGGAATGACAATCATTAATCACATCCAACTCAGTATTAAACACAAAAGGAGATGGTCCCTTAAAAAATGATTTTTCATTGATCCAACATAAATTACTGGGATTAAAATATAAGTCACATTTTCACATCTGAGATCACAGAAAGCTTTGCATTGAAAGGGACCTTCAAAGCCCATCTAGTCCAACCCCCTGCAGCGAGCAGGGGCATCTCCAACTAGAGCAGGTTGCTCAGAGCCCTGTCCAACTTAACCTGGAATGATTCCAGGGATGGGGCTTCTACCACCTGTCTGGGCAACCTGTTCTAGTGTTTCACCACACTCATAATAAAAAATTACTCTGATATGTAGTCTGAGTCTTCTCTCTTTTAAAATCATCACTCCTTGTACTCTGATAACAGTCTCTGCAAAAATGTCTGTCCCCATCTTTCTTATAAGCACCTTGTAATTACTGAAAGGCCACAATAAGGTCTTAGGTCTCCTCAGAGCCTTTTCTTCTTCGGGCTGAGCAACGCTGAGCCTCTCCTCATAGCAGAGGGGTTCCAGCCTTCAGATCATTTCTGTGGTCTCTTCTGGACCCTCTCCACCGGGTTCATGTCCTTCTTGTGTTGAGAGCACCAGAGACAGACATAGTAGTCCAGGTGAGGTCTTACCAGCACAAAGTAGAGCAGCAGAATCATCTCAACCTGCTGGCAGTCTCACACTGTCTACTTCCAAAAAGGTCCATCCAAAGGTCAGTATATTTATCTTCGGAAGACAAGAATTTGCCTTCAGAGTTTCTTTTAAGACAAATGGTAGTAACAAGCTGGAAAACAAAAGGACGCCTTTATTTTGTCAGCCAAATCATACAGTATTGACTGAGGAGGCACCTGCAGAAGTACCGTGGGCTTGAGCTCGTACTAAAACAATCTCAACATTTTAAGTTGTAATATATTAACTTCCATACTATTCAATCATTTACACAGTACTAATTTAAGAGAGGAAATAAAGAGGAAAGATGTACCTTTGTACAAATCATTCTATTAAGGACTGGTATATTAACATTATTGGGACCAAGAAACCGTGTGCAACCATGGAAACCATTGCATGGGATCCACTTAGCCTGCAAGTCCGAGCTGTGGCCTGTGGTTGCTATGAGAGGATATAGCACACACCCCACAGCAGTTCCTGTTAGAAAGTTGTATTTTGGTTCTTTTGTGTATTTGTCTACACTTCATCTCAGCATAGAGCTATTTGTGGAACAAAGGACCAGGAGAGCTTTTGAAAATCTTAAACCTTTCAGATTCTGGGAAATCAGATGCTCTTTCACAACAGTTTAGGGTTTATTTATGAAATTTAACTGATGGCTGCCCTTGTTCTGAACAGATAAAAGAGGGTGTCATTAACTGAACTTGGAGTAGCCAGGGATTACATTTATATTACAGGAGCACATAAGGATCCTTTTCAGGCTCATCCTTAGCCCAGACTAGCTACAGACATCCTACAGGAATTGGTGATAAACACTCCTTAGATTCCAAGAAAAAAATCTCGTACATTGCAGTGAAAAGTGAAAATATAAAACTAAATGATATGGGGTTTCTGCACCTCAGTAAACCCCAAACTGTAACTATCATTTAGTCTGTATCTTTCTAATTGCAGTAACAATCACACTAGGAACAGTTATGTGGCAAATTAAAGCACCTCAGTGTACCGTGAAGCCTGAATGAAAATCAAACAGAAGTTTTCTGAAAGGTTCATGAATTCTCACCATTCAGGGAATGTCAGCTGCTAGCAAGGTGGGTTGGGGAAGAAACCTGCCCAGCGGAAAACACAGAACTCACCAAAACCAACACTTTCTCTGTTGTTTAAAATGATGCATTAAGTCTTCAGAGCTAGTGATGGTCTCTCCACCGGCTCTGCTGGAGTTGAGCCCTCACACAACAGCTCTCAACACACCAGTTTCCCACACCCAAGGCACTGGCAGAGCAAAAGAGCACCTCATCTATCTTAGCGTAAGAGCAATCCCTCACTCCAAGCATTTGTTTTCCAACTTTCTGTGCCACCAGCTCATTTAAAACCGCTCGTACCTTGCAGGAACCGCTTGCTTCAGGAACACCATACCATAGTTTGGGCTCAGTAACGTTCACCATCTGTCCTCTCCATGCTGATGCCTCTGTTCCCCAAGATAAGTTTTGCTACTTTTACATATTCAAGATGCACCAGAAATACTAGAATATCCAACTTGAGAAAATGGAGCAGAGCTTCAAACTTTGGAGTCCAGGTGCCTCCTTTCTGTGGTTCAAGTGTTCAGCAGATACTTCAGCTAACGTTTCAGTGCTCGTCTCTGGGAGCGAACAGCCAAGAGCAGCCTTTCTGCTTAAGCAAGCCTTGAAATTGCTTCCAGCTTTACCACTATCGGAAGCAGTTTTGATTCGTATTTTATTTTCGACTCTATAAAAAAGTGACCCAGTTTCTTCCAAGCTGTTGTGGGTGCATCTTGCTCCATGTCCCTCCATGGTTCAGTGGCCACAACTGAGCAGCTTGCAGGTGTTTGATCAGTGTAGGTCAGCAGTTCATCTGACAAGTGTTCAACAGATGGAGATCACTCCCCTGCCACGCAGACAGGCTAAGGTCACTCTGGGTGGATAGGAACTTGCTACAGGGAAGCTACAATACAGCAAAATCAGAAGAGTCGTCAGCTCTTTACCTGGAGATGTTCAGAACATTTATTGCATACAGCACCAAAGGTGCTGTCAGTTATGGCAGCAACCACACATCACAGAACCTCCTGAATTATTAACTTACGCATCAGATTGCAGAACACCCTTCTTCCCTTGCTTTTGGTAGTAGACCATTAGTTTGGGGATGATCTTCCAACCTTAGCCAGTCTGTGATTCTTTGATTGTTTTGGAAGAACCAAGCTCCATGCTCCAAGGATGCTTCCTGCTCTGTGCAAGAGTTGTATGTCCTGCACAAGAGGCCAAAGCAGTCCAGATCTGCTTTGCACCAGACAGGACTTACGTCAAGTCTGATTCACTGAGACTGGTGCCAGACTCACAGAGGATATCACACGTCCTTAGGAAAGTTGAGCTTTCTAAAATTTCTCTGTGCCTTCTTTGTGCATGTTTTTTTCAAGCGTGATCGTAAGGCTCACATTCTACCCTGGCCTCACACTTTGCTCTTATCAGTTGAAGCCAGTGGCACTTAAATGCCTTCATAGAAGTACGTTTGGAAAAGCTGATGTGAGAAGCACCAGGTAAACCCTCAGCTCCTGATATACAAATGGTAGCAAACCACTCAGACTTTAATTGGCAAAATAATCATTCTCAAGAAAAGCAGGAACTGGGAATGTGCAAAAGGGCGCAGGGACATGGTCATAGATGGTTCATCTGGAGAAACCACGAGGCTCGTGTTGGGTGTCTATGTTCCTCTCAAAGGATCCATATGAAAGGGCTATCAGCAATTAATCCAGCTGATCTGCTTTCATCAGATCTTCCATCTTTGGGGTAATACACACCATGAACATCACTTTAAGCCAAACACAGAAACATCTTGTGGACAATGAGGACCACCAAGGATCACTCTGCTATTTCAGAGACAGCTCAGCTGAAACTTCTGTTTGCAGGACATTACCAGCCTTAAGGTTTCAGAGTGTGAATTACTGTGGTGACTTGCTGAGGCAGAGAGAAATGGCAGTGACCTGCAAGATACTGTGTGTAAGTGTGTTAACCTGTCTGTACAATTACCACGACTGAAATCATAGAATCATAGAATCACTACGGATCGGAAGGGACCTCGAAAGATCATCTAGTCCAATCCGCCTGCAACAGCAGGATCACCTAAACCAAGTCACACAGGAACCTGTCCAGTCGGGTCTTGAACATCTCCATTGAAGGAGACTCCACAACCCCCCTGGGCAGCCTGTTCCAGTGCTCTGTCACTCTCACCGTGAAGAAGTTCCTTCTCAGGTTGAGGTGGAACCTCCTATGTTCCAGCTTACAACCATTGCCCCTCGTCCTATCACTACATGACACCGAGAACAGCCCAGTGCCATCCGCCTGACACCCACCCCTCAAATATTTGTAGACATTAATGAGGTCACCCCTCAGTCTCCTCCTCTCCAAGCTAAACAGACCCAGCTCCCTCAGCTTCTCCTCGTAAGGGAGGTGCTCCACCTCTCTTATCATCTTTGTTGCCCTACGCTGAACTCTCTCCAGCAGCTCCACATCCCTCTGGAACTGAGGGGCCCAGAACTGGACACAATACTCCAGGTGTGGTCTCACCAGGGCAGAGTAGAGGGGGAGAAGAACCTCTCTTGATCTGCTAACCACCCCTCTTCTAATCCACCCCAGGATGCTGTTGGCCCTCTTGGCCACAAGAGCACATTGCTGGCTCATGGTCATCCTGCTGTCCAACACAACCCCCAGGTCCCTTTCTCCTGCACTACACTCCAACAGTACCTAGCACCAGGCACACTGCTTCAAATCAATCATTGACATTTTGGCCCATTGAAATAGAGAAACATAAATATTTTCAAGCCGTAAGGATCAGAAACATGAATTTAAACTAGGGGTTATTTTTAGAATTCAGGTACAAACATAAAATAAATAAAACCTGACAAACTCCCATTCTTAGAGGTGGAATAAACCTCAGCACTTGTACCTTATGTTTAAGCAATAGAGGGACCTTTCTTGGCTTTCTGATTTACCCACTAAAAATCAGCAGACTTGCTCACAGCCGTAGCTCTACGTTCTGGGGGGCAAGATCTCTACTCTGCTGATGTCAAAGTAAGTTTTCCTTGTTAGATACAGACCGAACGCGGTTTTTATCAGCTTGCAGGTCTAGTTGAGATTTGCTCATGCAAGCCAACTCTTTCAGAAATCACACACTCCAAACTTCAAACTGGAGCGAGTTCAGGGTTGAGCAATGAGGCTGGGGAAGGGACCGGAGGGAAAGACTGATGAGGAGAAGCTGAGGGAGCTGAGGGAGAAGAGACTCAAGGACGACCTTCTCCCTCTCTCCAACCCCCTGAAGGGATGTTGTAGTCAGGTGGGGGTTGGGCTCTTCTCCCACACAAGTGGCAGCAGGATGAGAGGGCAGAGCCTGAAGCTGCCAAGGGAGGGTCAGGTTGGATGTTAGGAAGCCCTTCCTCATGGAAAAGGTGATCAGACCCTGGAATGGACTGCCCAGGGCAGTGGTGGAGTCCCCATCCCTGGAAGTATTTAGGGACACACTGAATGTGGCTCTTGGTACCATGGTCTGGGCCAATGGGGCGATGTTAGGTTATAGGCTGAGCTTGATAAACTTAGAGGTCATTTCCAGCCTCGGTAATTCTGTGAAATCAAGCTGTAGGTGTTGAAATTGATATCACAGAATCACAGAACGTCAGGAATTGGAAGAGACTTCAAAAGACCATCTAGTCCAATCCCACTGCGTTTACACCAGCGTAAATGCAGATTTCATAGAATCACAGAGCATTAGGGATTGGAAGGGACCTTGAAAGATCATCTAATCCAATCCCCCTGACACAGCAGGATCACCTACACCAAGTCACACAGGAACATATGCAGGAAGGTTTTAAATGTCTCCAGAGAAGGAGACTCCACAGTCCCCCTGGGCAGACCATTCCAGTGCTCCATCACCCTCACTGGGAAGAAGTTCCTTCTCACATTCGTATGGAACCTACTATGTTCCAGCTCACACGTGTTGCTCCTTGTCCTATCACTAGATGACATTGAGAAGAGTCTGGCTCCATCCTCCTGACACCTACCCCTCACATAATGTTTTTTATAAAAAAAATTAATGAGGTCACCCCTCAGTCTCCTCTTCTCCAAGCTAAAGAGACCCAGCTCCTTCAGCCTCTTCTCATAAGGGAGATGCTCCACTTCCTTCATCATCCTCGTTGTTCTGCACGGGACTAACTCCAGCAGCTCTGTGTCCTTCATCTGAGGAGCCCAGAACTGGACATAATACCACTCCAGATGTGGTCTCACCAGGGCAGGGTAGAGGGGCAGAGGACCTCTCTTGATCTGCTAACCAACCCCCTTCTGATCCACCCCAGGATGCTGTTGGCCCTCTTGGCCACAAGAGCACACTGCAGGCTCATGGTCATCCTGCTGTCCATCAGGATCCCCCAGGTCCTTTTCTCTCTCACTGCTCTCCAACAGGTCAGTCCCCAGCCTATACTGGTACCTGGGGTTGTTCTTGCCCAGATGCAAGACTCTACACTTATCCTTGTTCGAGTTCATTCAATGTCTCCTCGCCCAGCTCTCCAGCTTGTCCAGGTCTTGCTGAATGGCAGCACAGTCTGCTGGGGTGTCAGCGACACCACCCAGCTTTGTGTCATCAGCAAACTTGCTGCCAGTGCACCCTGATCCCTCATCCAAGTCATCAATGAATAGATTGAACAGGACCGGTCCCAGCACCGATCCCTGGGGCACTCCACTAGATACAGGCCTCCAACTAGACTCTGTCCCATTGACCACTACTCTCTGGCTTCTATTGTGCAGCCAGTTCATGATCCACCTCACTACCTGAAAATCTAGGCTACACTGCCTCAATTTGGCTATAAGGATGCTGTGGGAGACCATGTCAAATGCCTTATTGAAATCAAGACAAGCAACATCCACTGCTTTGCCATCTATCCACCTGGTTAAGTCCTTGTAAAATCTAACCTAGGTTCAGGTAGCCCAAACTCTTATGCCTACATCGTGTCCTATGTGTATCCTTAGCTTCTTAGGAGTTTCATAGGTAATTTGGATTAGTCACAGTAGCTTAGAATGTAGACCATCATTATCTTGGCCCATAGATCGTATTTACATGCGATGGATTGATGTAATATATAAAGCACATTAGCTCTTACTGTATTTAATAAATTCTGAAAGGCAGCGATATCGAGACAGATTTATGATTTCCTCCATCCTTTGCTTTATCATTGATAATCAAAAATGACGATTTGACCGAGCTCATTGAACTGACTTTTTTTGTTGGTTTTGCAGTCAATGTGTATTTTAGTACACTTTCTCCGTAGTTTTAGCAGCACAGCACAGGTGCAGACACATACACTATTCACAAAAGTTGCCTGAGTGCGGATCACATCTTTTTCGGAACATGCTGGTTGGTATCTCTGTGTTCTGGAGAGCATTTCACAGTTCAGTGATGGAAAATAGTTTGCACTTCATTTGGGCATGTACTAATTTTAGATTAAACAGGACCACATAAATCCTGCTGAAAAATGACGCAATTAAGCCAGACCTATTTGTAAAAAGGACAACATGTGGCTGCAATTATAATGGCTGAGCATTCAGTAACACATTGACTTATTAGTGCGCTAAGAGGAGTTTGTGCAACGTGCTGAGTAAGTGTTTAGAGGAATAAATCTTCATATTGCCCCCAAAAGCCATTAAAAACAATCCTCTGTTGCATAGCTGATCAACTTCCACAGGGATCTGCTTTTTCAAATTGGTCACTTTTGCTGCAAAGCTCTGTGCCTGCTGCTGTGAAGAAGCTGTAGTTACTCAGCTGGCTCTTTTTCAGCTCAAAGCTGTTGTCCAAGAACAACTGACTGATTGGCACATGCACTAAAGATCCCCAGTTTGTATGTTTCCAGTGATCAGTAATCTGTAAAGACTGACAGTGCTCATACTTGACAAAGCCATCACAGTTCGTACAGGGATTTAGATTTCTCAGCATGTTTCTAAACCCTTTGAAGCTCTACAAGTGCTGCGATGGCTTTCACCCACACAACCCATGATACAGACTGGCCACTGCTACGCCTGCACTCATCCAGGAGCACAACAACTACGTCAACAGTGACCCTATAATGCCCTGTAGGGTAACCAATGGAGTTCAAGATGAGTTTTTGCTGTTTATAGACAACTTAATTCATCATCTATACCTTAGCTGTAGAAGTCCATACTGCTGTGTAAGTATCCCTGCTTCATGCTGGGGTTATGCTTCAAGGGGTTGTACTTTCCTGTGGTATTGGGAAAATGTTGCACTCCTCAGTCGTAGCCAAGGGCAAGCAGACAGACAGAATTGTTCTAGGAAGGTGAGGCAGGACAATCCTTGTAGGATATGGACTGGTAGTGATACAAGCTTTAATTTTCATGTTCAAGAGAAGCCACGGCAAGCTGAATTCTGCAGCATGTGTAATGAAAGTGCTCAAATATAGGGTTCATGTCCATATTCAAAGTGCAAAACATAGCAAGTGTCTTGTACAAGGCTCTTCAGACAGTAAGTCTTCTACCCTCTCCTTCACATTCAAATGTTCATGTGCAGTGGGTACAGAAGGAGACGCGAGAGCCTCAGGATCCAATGCCATCAGGTAGACCAGTGGTGGCAAAGAGCCTTACAGCCCAACCATGGAAATCTGTCTGCCACAGACAAAAAGGATTTCATTTATTGTTAATCTTTCCCTCCTAAATTTTCCATAAGGATGCTGTGGATGATAATCTGGAAGAACGATCCAGCACTGCCAACCACCTGTGAAGCATTTAAAGATGAAAACAAAACTAACTAAATAAAATAAAACAGAACTAAAGGCTTTTTTTTTTCCCCTTAAAACTCCAGTCCATCTCACGTGCTGCTTTACTCTCCAACAGAACAGGAAAAGTTTATTTTCCTAGTTGCATGCCTTCCACTGAACTAGATCAGAAAATCCTTCTCATCTCCAAAGGGCTCATTTCCTTCAGAATTAAGACATTGAGTCAGTTGTTTCTTCAGTTCCAGTGACCTTCCTTCACATACTAGCTGGAGGACTTGGTTTTTTCAGCAAATATGTGAAAATATTATATATGTAATATAAACATAATCAGCCCTTTGACATCATTTAGCTCTTCCCTTCAGAAGCATCTTCCTTGCTTTAACATTTTTCCCCATTATGCTCCCACCAAAGCAAAATCAATCCATAGGAAGGAAAAAACCCAACCCCAAAAGGCCCTTAAGTGCTGCCATGCACCCAAATGTCACCAGAAGTTCACCTGTGTCTTGTCATTTGAAAATTAATATAATTAATATAAGGCAAGGAATGCGATCCCCTTTTGCTAATTAGCAAAGGCCTCTCAGATTCCCTTTTCTCCTCATGCTAATTAGCTGAGAAAAAGCCTCATGCAGACAGGGATAGTAGCCACAGGACTCTCTCGTTGAGCAGGAGGAGGGACAGAGCTCTGTGTGGATCATTTCAGACACCTGACAGCCTCAAGCGTGCAGGTGTGTGAGAAACAGGGCTCAAGTGATGCAAGCCTTGAAAAATGCCATCATGGTGTGCCTGCAAATTCCAAATCCTCATTACTCGGGTGAGTAATTGATCAGCCACTCCAACAAGGTGAGGAAGGGCAACTTTCATTGTCTACCTGATGAGCGACGAGGTCAGGAACCACCAAAAAGCAAAAAGCTTCAGAATAAGGGGAGATTTGATGTCGAAGCGTGGTCACTTCTTGCCAGGACTTTTACAGGGATACCATAAAGACACCAGTCATGGAGGCACCGGGTTTTCCTTCCAGAGGATGGGTGGGATGGCTCAAGGCAGATAATGCACTCTGAGGAACTGTGCTGGCTTCAATCCACCTCGTACTCGGTTTAAGTAACAGGTATGGTGTGTGCAGTATTCAAAAGAGGGAATTTTAAACTTCAGTGTTCATACTTAAGCTTTCTCTAAAACGGGTTTTAAATCAACTTGAGAAAGTTTGAAAGTACTGTAAGGAATGAATGCTGCTTTTACTCTTTCAAAGCACAAACTGGAGCATTACTGTTATCTTCTGCTGCCAAGTGTAAGAAGTGTCTGGGTCTTGAGGCACCCAGCAGTGTTTCTTGGAAGGGCAATGAAAGAGTGAATGGCAAAAGCCTGCCAAGAGGAAAATCAAAGCCATACCTGCAAGCTGCTGTACAGTTCTGGGAATCCCTTCAGACTTGCTTTTCATGTGTTCGAAACTGAAACCTCTCAAAAAGCTGGTGTGGATCCTTGAAGCCATTTTTACTTCTCAAATCCAAACTCAGAAGAAAGGGTGTGAGGAAGAAAGGGGAAGAAAAGATGGGGTTAAACAACATGGGGAGAGAAAAAAAGAAAAGACAAAGGAAAGAAGCAGCATTAAATGCAATTAGAATGTCCCAAAGCAGAGGAAAAGGGCCTTAAAAAGCAGGAAATCTGTCTAACCCTCTAACTATTCCCACTCAAGCTGCCCTGCAGTCACAGATGTTACTGATTCGGTTAGATAGCAATTCCAACCTCCCGAAACAGATTCCGAGTGAGAAAATAGGAAAGGTCCTTGGTTGCCATTAGATACGCATTCTGAAGTCAGGAGAAGTACGGGCAGGCAGGAATTTGTGGCCTGGATTAGAGGGTCTACGGTAATTAAAGAGCGGTGACAAGTGGCATCTCGGCTGACCTCCTGAACGTGAAGCTGCAAGGTCAGAGCTCAGGGTGCAGCGAAACTTTCTAGGAGATGGTGTCAGGACTTTTTCCCCTGCAGTGATCTACCGACGTGTGTTTAACAGGAATGAAACCCGTACAGGTCCCTGAAAATGTACCAAAGGCCTACAGGGATTAGATGGCAAAGTGGAGACCTCAGCAGGGCGTGCTGAAAGCCTCCTAAAGGCTGTGTTTATCCGAGCGGTTAAATTCGACGGCAGGGCAATCATTTGTTGCATCATTGATAACATGCTGGAGGAAAGTTATCGCTTCCTAAGAGACCGAGTAGCAGGTATCCCTCAGGCGTGCCCAGCAGATTTCAAACATTTAACAATTGCAATAATAATGCAGGGGGAGAAGGCACCACTTATAACTTGCAAGAATAAGTTGTAAAATAAATAGAAATAGAAGTCATGCGCAGTGTGCTTCAAACTGGTAGGTCCCAAGGTGGATGATGCACCAGGTGATGCCTTGTGCTGGCCAACAGAAGTGGTCCCAACCCTGCACGGCTGATCCCCAGGAGAGTAGGAGGGGGAGGAGAGGCTACGCAAGACCAGGCAGACTGATGACATGACCTGGGATCCCGGCATTCTGGTCCTTGGCCCCACCTGCTGGTTTGCACAGGACTTGGATGGGCAGTAGGAGCCGAGGATCCCATCCCTGCAGCTTCTCCTATCTGTGTTTTTTGTCCCACTCCCTGCCAGGTGAATTGCCGAATCCCTCCTAGGTGAGCAAAGGAAGAGGACGGGGCTCTCTGATCTCGGGCTGCAGCCACAGAAACATGGAATGGTCCAGGTTGGAAGGCACCTCCAAAGGTCATCTGAGTCCAACCCTTTTGCATTGAGCAGGGACATCCTCAACTAGATTAGGTTTCCCAGAGCCTTGTGGAGTGTCACCTTGAATATCTGAAGATGAGCATCTGAGAGATGTCCTGCTGTGCCTTTTGCTGTGGGCAAAAGCTCCACTTGAGGATTTGCTGCTGGGTTCACAAACCTCAGCCTGCCCTAAATGTTTGCTCAATCAATAGCAACAGAGGGTTGTTTCTCAAGATGCATCACGTTGTTTTGCACATTTAAACTTTACATGAAGTTTTTGTTTTGCTTTTGTAAAAGGTTATTCAGAGGCTCTTCATACCCTGGCAATTAGCTAAATTCAGAGGCCAGTTGGAATAAACACCTGGCAACACAATGACCCTCCTGTCCAACAAGCCAGATTAATCCAGCCAGCCAATCAAGCGGCAGAATACAGCCCCTTCCACCCAGCGCCACATCTCATGCCATCAGGCCTCCTCCAAAGCTGTTGCATACAGATGGGTTTTTACATCATGCCCGCAAGGGTCAGTAATGTTTGGGCTGTTTCACACTGATGGGGCTGGGGACAGGCTCCAGAGCCAGTGGGCATCTGCAAAATGTGCTTTTGGCAGCTCTCACCCTTCTCCTGTCAGGGTCTTTTAACCGGAGTGAGCCCAGTCCTGCAGCACCACACTGCCACGCAGGCACTTCCAACTCATTCAGTGGTGGAGAGTGGGTTCCTAAAAGTTTGAGGGACACAGGTACACACCCACGAGCCCATGCAGTCTTCAGTGCTCTTGAGCTGAGTTTAAGCTGGTTTCGCCCCGTCTAATTATTTCTCAGTTATATCTGAAAAGGAAAATCAATATCTGAGTGGTGGAACCAGTCACACTTCACTCCGTGTGAATATTCTCATCAAATGAGGTGTGGTCTGCAAAACCACTAATGCAAAGCAACTGAGTGTCTACAAGTAACACCTGCTATTTGTAGAATTATTAATAATACTAACTAATTAGTAACAGAACACTAATAGCTTAACTGCTGCACAAAACCAATACATATGTGGACAGTAGCAGCTTGAAAATAAATGTCATCAAAGCTAAAAAGCCCACTATAGAGTTTCTAAGGGCAAAGCAGTGTCTCTACAATATATTGTTTCATAGAATCATTCAGGTAGAAAAAACCCTTGAGATCATTCAGGCCAACCATCAACCCTACTCTACCAAGTTCACCACTGGACCAAATCTCCAAGCACCACATCTAAACGATCTTTAAAGACATCCAGGGGTGGTGACTCAACCCCCTCCCTGGGAAGCCTGTCCCAACATCCGACAACTCTTTCACTGAAAGAATCGTAGACTCACAGAATATATTGGAGTTGGAAGGGACCTCCAGAGGTCATCTAGTCCAACGTGCCCAGACTAACCCTCCCCTGGCGCAGCCTGAGGCCATGCAGCTTGAAGGCAGAAATGCTGAGGCAACAAAAGGAAGAAAAAAGGATGGCAAATGAAGTTAACATCCTTGACTAATGAAAGACTTACAAGCTGGCAAACTTCATGTGATTCAAAGTGGGGGATATGAGAGCCCACCCAATATTCACACTTTTTAAAAAAAAAACTAGGTAAAATATCCCTTGTGCTTGAAATAAGTCTTATGCTACCAGTCCAATCAAGTTCCTGGTTTTGTGGTCAGTGATGCAAAGACAGACTTTCTAGGAGGTGACTCAATGGTTACAGGAAGCAGTTTTATCCTAAAGCTGAGTGGCTTTTTTTTCTCCTGTCCTTAGGCAGGAGTAGAACATATCCCTGACAACTGCTGCGGTGTCAACACCATCTTTTTAAAAATTGATGTGCGCTAAGAGTTGGATTTCAGGAGGGAGGTGCTGCCAGAATAATCACTTTGAATCCTACTAATTGAAAGCTCAGTGCAAAATTTAAGCAGAGGCAGCACCCATTAATGTAATGATGAGGGAATGTGAGGGCTGCAGAAGGTGTGAAGACAACACATTTTGGACCTCAGGTGTACTGAGACCATCCAGCTATGGCATCTAATGATAGGACAAAGGGCAATGAGTGTGAGCTGGAACACAGGAGGTTCCACATCAATATGAGAAGGAACTTCTTCCCCATGAGGGTGACGGAGCCCTGGAAGGGGCTGCCCAGGAGGGTTTGGAGTCTCCTTCTCTGGAGACGTTTAAGACCCGCCTGCATGTGTTCCTGTGTGACTTGGTCTAGGAGATCCTGCTGTGTCAGGGGATTGGACTAGACAATCTTTCGAGGTCCCTTCCAATCCCTAATGCTCTGTGATTCTATGAAATCTGCATTTACACCTGTGTAAACGCAGTGCTCCCGAAGTCGGACTCAGGTCGTTAGTCAAACCCTGAAGCCAGGAAATTCTCAGAGGGTTTACTGTCACTGTGATGTTCCAGAGCAAATTGGCATCTGTCATACCTTCTACAGGAAGGCACAGAGTGGTCATCCCCTTGGGTGAGAAAACAAACCACTCAGTGAAGCTGTGGAACACTGAACCCTTCCCAGCTATTAAGGAACAATTCACTGTCTTTCTGTGTGCAGGGGAAAATGCAATTTTCTGAGGCTAGGGCTTCAAACTGGCCACAAGTTCTGGTCCTTTTTTGTCAAAAATAAGCAGGCTGGTTCTAGTAATGAGTCAGGTGTTAATGTGAGAAATAGCGCTGGATTAATTTTAGATCAAATTAATAACTATTAATTTATGACAGCTGACCTGTCACAAATGAGTTAGCGCTGCTCCAGGAGATGGTTTGGGATGTACAGAGTGATTTACATAACAGATCATGTCACATCTCTGTCTTCTCTGCTTGTTTTCATTTATTCATGTGTAGAGCCAAGCCGATAATGGAAAAGGTAATTAATAGATTTGGCCTGGAAAATGTTTTGATATTAGTGTATCTTTTATTAATGCAAACTCTCTGTCCCACTCTGGGAGCTATATGAATAGGTGGTAGAAAATGCATCACTTACAGGATAGTTATGACATCAGTCTTCTGACAGATCCCTTTTGGCCTGCTTTGCAAGGTGGGTAGACCAAGGGAAACGCGAGAGGGAAAAGTGAGAAAGGCAATGGCTGCACCTGACTATTGCTATCATAAAAAGACCAAACTGCTGCTGGAAAGCCAGATTCTGAGCTGGAGAACGATCCCTGGCTGGGGAAAGGTCTGACACACAGATATGCATGAGACAGGAGATACAGCCGGCTTGGCTGGAAGGTCCCTTGCGGTAGCGGTGATTTACCTGCAGTCCCACAAGTATCAGGGACAGCCTGAGGCACCAGTTCCACACAGAGAGGTACAAGCGTCAGCAGGGAGAGCTGGCTCTGGCTTGTGACTTTCCAACCAGGTGATTTTTCCTGTGGCACAAATAGGCTCAGAATATAATAGAAGAGAATAAATAGGAGTAAGCGGACACTGTTAGTTGTTATTTATTACCTATTTACTAGCAGGCAATGGCTGACCTGCGGCGATACTGAAGAAACATACTCAGCTAACTCCTAAATTCCCGAGTCTTTGACTCCTGCTGCTGAGCTTCAGAAAACTCCACCTCGCTTGGGTCAGTCCAGCAAGCAATGTAGCTTCTCTGCTGCTTCTGAGGAAATCACTGTGTCAGATGACAATGATTTATGAAATAAAATTTATTTATGAAATAAAAATTGCATCAACGTGTGAACATCAAGGCTGTCTGCAGCAGTTGAAGTGAGGCTGCCTGAGGTGCCACCTGCCCACATCATCCGGTAGGGGTTCAGGCACTCACTGCAAAGAGGGCACATCGGTATTCCAGAGTAATACTTGAAAACAAGCACAGGAACTGTCATCTGTCCAGCACAGACTTGTAGGAAAACCAGAGCTACAGCAATCCTCAAATAGCCTCCGCATTCACTAGCAGCTCATGGGCAACATTCCTACTCAGAAGGATTTGGGATTTTCCTTGCAGCTTGATGAAAAGGCTGGTGAGGTCCACAAAGTCCTCTCCAGCCTCCTTGTGCCTGCCAAGACTTTTCTCCCCCTTCTTTTTCAAACCTGACTTTCTCCAAGCAAATTGATGTTTCTTAAAGCCCTGGGCTTTTTTCCTGGGGTGTCCCTGTATGCAAAACTGTACAAACAGAAATCACTTGATATAAACCAGAGCGCTAAGGAGTGTGACAAACGTCAAGCAGGACAAGAGGCTTCCTGTGCCACCAAAGCAAATAAAATGAGATCACATAGATGCGTAACTGAGCCGGTCCCTGGTTCCAAATCTTACCACAGAATCATACAATCATTTAGATTGGAAAAGACCTCTAAGATAGAGTCCAAATATTAACCCAGCACTGCCAGGCCACCACTAAGCCACTCAGCTACACGACTTAAATCTCTTCAAGGATGGAGACACCGCCACTGCCCTGGGCAGCACCTTCCAGCCTGGGCAACCATTCTGGGGTACAAATTGCTCCCCATGGCCAAGCTAAACCTCCCCTGGTGCAACTTGATGCTGTTTCTTCTTGTCCTCTCACTTGTTCCTAGGAGAACAGACCGTCTTCCACCTTGTTCCAAGCTCCTTCCAGAGAGTTTTGAGTGAGAAGGTGTCCCCTAAGCCTCCTTTTCTCCAGGACAACCGTCCCAGTCCTCTCAGCTACTCCATTTGTGCTCCAGACCCTCTCCCAGCTTTGCTACCCTCCTCTGGACATCCTGCAGCCCCTCAAACACTCCAGCCCCTCAAGGTGCTCTTTTAAATACAGTTACGGGGGTTATAGAAAGTGATGCCAACCTACACACCACTGCTTATAGGCATGTCATGAACTTGGTCATGGAGAGACCTTTGGAAGAGAGGAGAGAGATGGCTGGAAGATTTCTGGAAAAAAGGAGGACCCAGGCTTTGAAGTACCCTACAAGTCCTCTGTCTGGTATAATAACTAAAATGGAGAGGGATGAGGTTTGCAGAGGCACATCCACAGGACCACAGGATTGTTGAGAAGTAAGACATCCTGATCAAGTCCAATCTTCAGCCATTCTACAAACTCTTTAGATCCCAGCTTTTCAGCAGTTCTGCTTCCTGGGTTGTGCACTTAGTAATGGAGTTCAAGGAGAAAAAGGACAGAGGTGATCTGCAAGTAATTTCTCCACTCAAGAGCACAGTAGACGAACCCTGGGAAGAATACCTGCAGAGACACCATGGGACAGGTCAAATTCTGCTGATGAATGCTCACAGCAAATATTAGGATTGTTTTTCATTATAACATGGGTTGTTTTGCAAGGGAAAAGGCCTTTTGAGATGTGTTGGAAAACTTCACAGAACAACTTATCTGTTCTTTCTAGAGTGATTCAATTTGTTGTAGTGCATCGCTGATTTGGGGCCAGGACTTCGCTAACCCTAGGTGTTTCAGGATTAATAACCTCTTTCCGCAACAAATTGCTGGTTTGCTCTCTTCAAACTCCTCTTCTTTGTAAAATGTGGTCTAATGTTTACTGCAGAGCTCCTTGTGCATAGGATTCTGCTTCAGGGAAATTTGGGTTCCAGTTTCTATCTCAACTCAATACAACCAGCAGAGAAAATCTGATTTTCTTTTCATTCCAGGTAGATCCCATTTCAAGTATCACCAAGAAAGAAATGTCTCGCCACTCACATTGTGATTTATGACTACCCCTTTCAGAACAATTACTCTTTGTACGTTCATTTATCGTGTCTCTTGGTGTCATTTTTTTTTGCAAAGTCACCGGACAATGCAGAGTGTCCCAATTCTCCCTCCATCAGAAAACATTTAGCAGAACTGCCTTTTAATTTTCCAAAATGAGAATGTGGGTCGCACCGCTTTACCCAGCGTTGATTAATGGGAACACACTTCTGCATACAGGGAAAGGGGCTGCAAGTGTTCTGCCCCGAAACAATTCCAGTTTTAAGTATTAAAGGAAAACGGGGGACCCGGAATGCATTGTTTTAAAGTAGATTCAGGATGAACTGAAATATAAGACAGTGGAAAGGTGGAGGAAGAGCTTGTGTTGGAAACAGGAGGCTGTTTGCAAGACCCAAATCAACGTCTGGACATATGTATTACTTGGATAAGAGAAGAAACACTGCTGGTAATAGATGACTCTGCTTCACCACCGTCTTCCATCAGAAGCAAAGGGTGCAGGCCAACAGTTAAGCATCATCTATTTTAATTAGTATTTCAAGCATTTACTTATCTATGCACTGAGTCACTGCAACAAAACTTTGTCAGGCTGGAATGCCAAGGGGGTAGTTTTGCAAGGGAAAGGAATCTGATCTGGGCTTGGTGCTGCAGCCTCCCCCTTCAGATACCGAAACACTTACGTGCTAAATTCCAGCTGGCATTTCAAAAGGAAAAAAGTATGAATGAGAACAAAAACAACTGGCATGAAGAAAGTAACTCTTTGATCCTTAACTTTCAGTGACAGATGTATGAACCAAACAGACCTGTACTGTGGCACAAAGACCAGCACTACTCAGCTGCTTTGGTTGAGCAGTGCATGAACTGATGGCTAAACATTTACAATCTTGTCCAGCATTTTCCCTATTTAATGTG
The DNA here is from genome assembly GCA_013400115.1 of Rhinopomastus cyanomelas. Classification (NCBI taxonomy): domain Eukaryota; kingdom Metazoa; phylum Chordata; class Aves; order Bucerotiformes; family Rhinopomastidae; genus Rhinopomastus; species Rhinopomastus cyanomelas. The sequence continues at coordinate 149,636 of VXBP01002342.1, read as the reverse complement.
TGAGGCACTTGGTTTTGTAAACCATTACTTACCTGGGAAGTATTAATGAAAGTCACTAGCATCCAGTATTCTAATCAGCATTAGAATACAGGCTGTCCGGGGCCGGCTGGAGGTGTTGTCACTGGAGAGGTTAAACAACCGGGTTACATGGTGTTTCAGGAGATGGTTTAGTGGTTCAGGATTGTCAGGTGGACAGCTGGACTTGGTGATCTTAAAGGTCTTTTCCAGCCTTGATGATTCTATGATTTTGGGGGACGCTGGTATAGGATTATGTTGACCTCTTCCTGGATGAGCTTCATTTTCCCAAACTGCTGGCAGTACAAGATCTGCTGCTGCTGAATAGCACTGGTGTGAGATCAGACCTGACTGACAGCCATCCGTCTGTTAACACACTGTGGCTTAATTTTAATACGGAGGTGGCTTTTGGTCCAAAACCTGCCTTAACCTTTTGGAAAGTGAGCCCAATGCCCTATGAGGTGGAGGCTGTTCATTGACACATGGCAATTGTAAAAACCACAAGATCATTGTTTTCTGGAGACTGCACCCATAATCTTAGGGGTGGAGAAGGTTGACCTGATTTGGTGAAGATAAAGTGAGGTTTTAGCAGAACTGAAGCCAAAAGAGAGCTTACCCGTTGTGACTGCTGGCTCAGGCTTCACCTCTACAGTCTGCCAAAAGGCAAGAGATCCAATGGCATTTATAGTCTTATCATCCTTAATCTCTCTGGGATCCAAGGAAACAGCTCAGAGGTGTAGACTGGACCAGGTCCTGCAGTATTTCCTACAAAAATCAAACAAAATCATAGAGATCAGAGGGAACTTTTATCTCCAAAAGCCAAACATTAAATATAACATTAATTGTAGTGCAATTTCCTCAATTTTAGAAGTTTAGGGTTTGAAAAGGTAACTTGGGGTTCAAGATACCCATTTTGCTGTTAGTTCTGGGGAGCACACTAAGATGGTTTAGGGGCACTCAGTGGTGGCACTGCCTGTTCAACGGAAGCACTGCTTCCGCTGTACCTTGTGTGGGGCGGGTGGTACCTACAGCCAAGCACAACCTCCGTTCCCAAATGCTCTTAACACTAACACCACACAGAGGCATTCAGTGTGCATCCTCTTCCTTACAGTGACTGCACCAGGCCTGACACATACCCCCATTTGCATCATGTTGGGGACTCCAGTGAGACCTAACAGTGCTTCCAGCGGTGCCCGGCAGCTCCCCAGGACCACAGTGGAGAATTGCCTTTATGGACTGATGGTTCCGTGTTGATCACATTCCTTAACTCCGCTTCCCGTGCTGAGCTTCTCTAACTAACGGCTACGTTTTCTACAAGCCTAGAAAAAGCTTGAACTACACTTCTGAGCACGAGCCTGCTCTGAGCAGCTTGCCCAGTTGTAGAGTTATTGAAAATGTTTACACATGCAATTTTATTGCACGAGTATGGAGAACTGTGTCGTTATTGATTACTCTCCTACTTATGGAAGTGTTTCACTGCCTTAAACCCCTTGGCTCACCCTGCCACCTCCCAGGCTCAATCTCACACCATTTAATCCTGTTCTAATATTAGCAAACTTCTCTTTCCACAACCTGGATTTTCCATGTTTTCATCCACGAGGCCAGCAGAAAGCTCATCGCCAAATAACAATGAGCTCATCTCAAATGCTTTTGCAGCCAGTGCCAGGTGAACAAATTGTCTATTATTAGACCTTTTCATGCACTAAGAGCTTTTGTTCCCTACTTGCCTGCCTTAACACCTGCTGTTGCGGTGTATATCAACTTGCAGAACATCATTCCCAGTAACAGCAGAATTTAAAATGTATTAGGAGATTGCTTGTACAGAAAGTGATTCAGTTCTGCAAAGGGAGCTTTGTCAAGCACAAAGGAGAAAACATTAAGGAGTGTGGTGATGGGAGTGGAGTAATTATGGATATAATTCAAAAATCCTTACCGCATCACACACAAAAAGTTAGACATTCAATTGCAGTAGGTTCATTCAGCAGCATTCAGGAAAATACTAATAGTTGTGAGAAATGAATTTGTATTAGTAGTAGTAGTAATAGGAATTTTTTTCCTTCAGTGAGTTTCACACAAATATAGAGTGTTTGACTGGTGTGTGAAAGCGTTGATGGGATTGTGTGGGTTGGGCATATGGAAAAGGTGTAACCCAAACCCAGCAGCTTAAAAAACACATATATAGATATTTAAAAATATTTAGTAGTGTGATCCAAGTGTTAGAGAGGGAAATTATAATTAACAGGTTATAAGGTATATTATGAGGGGCTTTTATTGGAACAAGAACTGTCATTGCTCGTGGGACAGAAATGGACTACCCATCTTATGTGAGATGGCTTCTGTTTGCTTTTTATGGTTTTGTTCTCTTCAGAAAATCATCTTTAAATGGTTGTTTTAACAACCATGGAATAAAGAACTGCAGAGAGCAGCATGACCTGCGAGCGGAGGCTCAGCAGCCACCTGGAGCAGGCAAAATTCCTGCCTGTGGCTGAACCACGTCCCTCTGTCACCAATTCAGATGTCCGTTTGACAGAAAAGCCAAAGAAAATTCCCCACCCTCCACTTCTCACCTGCCACATTTAGACTGCAAATGTTTCAGGCCAGGAACTGTCTCTCACCGTGTGTTCATACAGCGCGCAGCATGTGGGGACTCCAGGCTCCGTCGGGCTCCGTCTCAGGAGAGCGCTGCACACAGTAAACAACAGACACATCCAGGAGCAGCAGACCCCAAGAGAGTTTTCCCTTTGTTATCCAATACATTCTGACCCCGGTTTAGTATTAGAGCTGAAGGCCAGTTCCTAGAAAATAAAGCATTAAATTACTCACTAGAAATTCAGAGAGCAAACATGCTTTTCTTACACATAACTCAAAAAACATTCCCTACACATCAGTCGGGTTTTTTCACAAAGCTGGCTTTAGTTTTCCTTCCCAACCACATGCTGCCTAGTCACAGGCATGACCTTTCTTTCTGCATGGGACACGCACTGTCACACTTGTACAGAAGGCTCTGTGTGGTTATGGCTTCATTCAGATCTTGTGCTCAAATAGGAATTGAGGGGAGGAAGGATTCATTACTCTTGCTGTTTATTTCAAACATATGGCCTGGACCTACCAGTCAAATGTTAGGAAAAACCCCTTTACTTGCTAGAGACAGGGGAATGCAGAGCAATCTCTGCTAGAGGAAGGGTTACTCTGCAGAGTTAGTCCAAATGCATCTGCTAAAATGGGAAGAAACCAAGAACAAAGTTACTTAACATGTACTCCACATTTAAGTGAAGGAGAAAGAGTTATTTTTGGAGCGTAACTAAGGAAAGGGTACATTAGAGCCTCTGTTACGCTGCTAATAATAAGAAATCTGAAGGCAGAAAGTTCAAGTGTTCATCCAAGTTGTTTAATCTTAGTCTCAGTTACCTACAGCTACTGCTGCACACACATCTTGGCTGCCCATCCCGTCCCTGGCCAGACCTCTGGGTCATGGCAGGAGAGGCAGGTCCCCTGCAGTAAGCAGTCCTTGTGCAGGGACTCTCACACAGCATTCCCTGCTTCAAGTCGTTTAAGGTCCCTTGCAACACACTTTGTCCTGTCGAGAGATGAGAAAGTTACAGGTTTGAGGGGCTGACAGATCCAAATGACCCTCCCTCTGCAGAGCAGAGAAAAACTGATCCGCAAAGGAGTCACCAGCCTGAACCTCTAGGAAGAAGATGCTCTGCTTTCACAAAATGTTGTATGTGAACTTCTGAAGGTGCGTGTCCGTACCCCCTTCTTTCTCCCCTGGTGGTCACAGATCTTCAAGGCAAACATTAGTCACAAAAGGGCCCCATTAAAGAAAAGCAAAATACTAAAAAGCCAAGTACAACAGCGGAGTTCAAACAGGGGAAAAGCCAAGGAAGAAGCTGCAGTAAGGCAGCCTGGGATGCTCCTGAGCTGCAGTGTTTATCTGAGATCTCACACCACAGGATACGTTTGGACAAAACCCAACCTCCCAACAGAAATCTGGTGAGTGCGCAGCGTGAAGCCTTGCTGTTAGCCACAGTAGTCCCTATTTCATAGCCAAGATTTACCCCAAGCTTTTGTTATTCCGCCTCTGAGCGTAAACATCACACACACAGGCAGGACAATTCACTCGTGTAGATCATTCCGAGCAGATCTGACGTGGTCGCTTGTATCAGAGGGCCGAGCGCATCTTTCCCGTGAGATCCTTCAGCGCACCATGTATCCACCCGCATGGAAGAGGCGGTTCTGCCTCTGGTATCGCGTGCTGGTGTCACGTGGCCGCTGGGAAACAGGTTCAAGGGGCTCGTGGATCTGCCTTAGCCACCAAAGATAAACAAATCTGGAACACATTAGTCTTCGCACGGCAGTGTTTTGGCACACAGAGGAAAAGGAGTTATCAAGACTAAATTCAGAAAGGTTGATATATGTATCTACATCTCAGAACGTCTGTGAAACTGCCAACATGCTTCACATAGTCCCTGTGAGGTTTGTATTTTTTTCCTGCATTGTTTAAGCTGTCAAATGTTAATGTGTTTCTGGCTTAATTTATTACACTGATATGACAAGTTATGAGCAAACGTATTCTTGTTTACTACTGTTAATATTTTGGTTATACTCATTAAGAGCAGTTTTAAGATTAGTCTTTTTTGTTATTCTGCATAATGGAAAAGAAGCAAAAGTCTTATATCATGGACTGCATCCTGCTTCGGCTCGCAGCACAGGCCCTAGAAATGAAGTTATTAGCCACTAAAGCATCACTAGAGCTCAAGGAAACTCCTGATGGAGGGCTGTCCCAGAGGCTATCTGATGGATGAACTGTTCTGCTGTTTATGGGAACTCACGTGGATATGAGAGGTGGAAACAACAACCAAGTAAAATGCCAGGCAGAATGATGGTTTTCTCCCTAGTAAAAAGCCACGATTAATGTAATTTGCTTTAGTGCCAGCAAGGTCACCCTGCCCAACCTCAGGAACAGCACAAAGCCCTTCTCAGCAATGCATCTGTGAGGTCCTGTGGATTTTTGTCACGTTAGGACCTCTAACCTCTTGGGCTTCCTAAGAGAGCCTATTTCATCGGACAGGTGAGAAAACAGTCGTGGTGCAAATGTCATGCTCTGGTCAAAGTGGGTAGGTCTCACGAAGGACCGTACGCAGCGGGGTCAGTGTATTGCCCAGGAACACCTGGAGATATTACTGACACACTACAGAGTTTTCCAGTTCTTGCCTTCATTTCAAATGATGCCGTTTGCTCCAAGCTCATGCTGAAAGGTCACAGAACTTCTTTGGAAGCCCATTTAATCAGTCATTAGGTCAGGGATGCCCAGTGTGGAGCTGATAGCACCTGCCAGCTCAGATGTCTTAGGGAAGATGCCCGTGCAGACTATGCCTACCAGCCCTCTAAGTAAAAATGCACCATGACGTTGTCGCTCTTACACCACCATGACAATAGCAGACAGTGAGTTCCCTGCCTTGTCCCGTCTACTGTTTGTGCTTTAGGAAGTAGACACTTTTCCAAATGACTGTGTCTGTGCTGGCAGAATTTAGGACATCTTTATACATACAGGGCACTGTGACGAGCACTCAGTGTCAGGCTGTCGCGCACACAGCGTGACTCAACATGACATTGCTCAGTCACAAACCCTGCTGTGACACAAGTGGAGGGGTAGAGTTGGCTGACGATATGCAGGTCTGGCATGGGAATTATCTTAATGTTCTGAAGTTTGTTTTCATTTTGATTTGGAATGAAAAGAAGGAAATTTGGAAGGTTTGAAAAATGACCAATTTGGAGATGTTTCTAATTAAGATTCCACTTGGCTGCATAGAACAGAGACAGGAACTTGGAAGTCCCGGGTGAATGGGACTCTTGGGCCTCAGGAGCCAATGCCCCAGGCTCCTGGCTTCCCATATGTACATAAAGCCCAGAGCTGCAGCAACCTCTGTGACACACTGTGAAGTTGCCTGTTAATTTAGATTCCTATGACTCTTCCAACCAGCTACCAAGCTTGCTCAGATCCTCACAAAAATACTGTCCAAGTAACCGTCTGTGAAATCAACATCTGTGTGGGAGCTCTTGATGCATACTACCTTCTTAATCTGATGGCCTTCCTGTTCATGTCCAGGAACAGAGCCATACCATTTTGTGGTATGAGACAAGACAACAAAAGAATTCCTGTGTCTTCCAGTTGCCTTTGGGCCAGCAGGCTGCATCTACACGACCTTGCAGTAGCTGCTAAGTATTACAGAATTGATTATAATAGTGATAAATAGTCAACAAAGCCTTAGCTCAGAGGTATTTACTTATCTAGCAGAGTTTCTTGTTAGTCAAGTTGAGAGTTTTCTCTGTCAGTAGCTGAATTGAGGCAGATGGTTTTATTCAGGGTGGCTATAGAAAGCCAAGGCAGTTCTGGGCCCATGTGCACAAAGCCTTCACACCAGGGGTCACGAACAGAGTCACTGTCCACCTGATGTAGCATTCAACAGCTGTCTACGCTTCAAGAGCGCTGATGAACTGATGGAGAACACAGCAAAGAACAAACATCAAGCAATTACTGGAATGACTTCTGCTGAGGCAGATCTTAATGGCTGAGTAGACTCTTTCCGTCTGTAGCTCACACAGCCCATAGGAGCACAAGGAGGGTTGTTGCTGATTTGGCTACTTATTCCTTTGCATTACCAGGGATGTGCTTTATGTGTGTGTGGTATAATAAACATTAAATGTTTTATGGCCACGTCCCTCCAAAGAATCCTTGAACATTTTTATCCCAAGGACACCAAGAAAGGCAGGTAATTGTTATAGGTTATAGTGAAGAACAGCAGAACTCCAGGTCTTGCTTCTGTCCATGTGTGGCACAAGAATAATGAGGATATAGTTTTGATTGAAGGGACTTCTTTTTCCACAGACTGTGGTTCCCTTTTGGAAAGGCACAAACAAGAACTCTCACTGCACTAGTACATCTTCCGTTGGACATTCTAGTGCTGCCCACATATTTCATGACATTTCTCATAACTATTCGGGTCTCTAGCACGCTGTCTGAAACAGGACCAAATTCTTGTTGTTACAAGCCATTCCAGCCACCTGAGCATGCCATTCACTCAGGGCATTCGTATATAGTTCATCAAAAAAACAAGCATTTAATCTGTTTTGCTTATTTTTGCCTGTAAACTGGAGTTATCCCAACACCTATATAACCTAGATTTCCAGATTAGGATGATGAGCCCATCAGGCTTTTCTTGCTTAATCTCGAGAGGCACCGCTCTCTTCTGAATGACTGACACTAAATCCTGGTTACAGCCTTCATTCGTTTCCACTTCACAGACACTGTGAGAGTTGCCCTACAATACCAACACTCCGTCTGCCTCAGCATGCTTCCCCCCTGTACTTGCTTTGTTTTGCTTCCTGACTTATTTTATTCTCTGGGTCACACTCCACACCGCTGCATATTTTGAGCAAAGCAATAAAAGCACTCACAGAAACCTCTTGCAAGAAATGGACTCGCTGCTTCATCAGCGAGCTCTGCTCATGGTCTGTTGTTCAGATCTGAAGAGCTGGAATATGTTTTAAGGCATAAAAGCGTATTGTTCCGTATGCTTAGGGAAGGCAGGGATGATGGGTTGATCTCAGCCTGCACTGGAAATACAGTACCTCTCTAACAAGTTGTCAATCTCAATTAAGACATCAACATGTCAAATTAAGAAGGTACCGCTGCACAGCCTATTGTTGAACCGCGTGTCAGGTGAAATAAGCACTAATTATACACTTAGCCAAATATGTCGATTCAATATTACTTCAAAACTAAGGTCACTGAGTTATTGTGAAGTGGTAGTTTACACTATTTTGGATCCCACCAAATGGCAGGTGGCCATACAAATATGCAACTCAGCATGTTCTGCTTGGTCCCCACAGCTGTGCTGCCAATCAGTTAAGGATGGCTGCAAGTAAATGCTAATTAGCTTCTGTTGATCTGCATATTCCAGCAGCCTCCCAGGATTCCCGTTTTGATATGCAAGATTGCCAGTTGGATATGTGATTGAATTAAGAACCAGAAAAGGTTTTATCTTCCATGCAGGAAAATGTGGGTCTGAATCCCCAGCAGAGGCTGTTATCACTCTGATTTATGTCTGGCAGTGCCTGTCATTGGAGTGGTAGCAAAGGCTCAGTGCTAGAGGGTGCTGCCTCCCTTCTTTTGAGGGAGGAAGAGCCTCCTTGTTAAGAGCAAACACTCACCATCTGGGGTCCGACCCACTCCCAGCTTGTACATTTGCAAGGCTTACGCATGTCTGCTTCCTCACTCAGGGTCCAGCAGATGCTCTTGTGTAGGTTGACTGGTCCTCAAAAAATAAAATGAGACCAAAAAAAGGTCAGGGAAAAAAGAGATTTTGAATCAAGGGAGCTTGTTTTGCATTGGTAGGGTTGCAGGAGACAACCCCCCCGCCAAGATTTGCCCAAGTTGTCAAGAGGCCATTAATAGTTGGCTGGTTAAGTTTGCAAGGACTGCTTGAGACAGAAATGGCTGAGAAGTTGCACTTCTGGGAGCAGAGTGTTTCGATTCTGCACCTGTACTTCAGAAGGGAAAAAAAATTATCTCATTACATGAACATTACAAAAACCATTTTCAGAACTTTTGTTTGGCTCCGCTATCAGCCAGCACCGGTTCCCCATGGCGAGGAAACAGTGCTTCTCAGAAAGTGCTCCCTGCATGTGATGGCTAAATAAAATTTGTCTCATCTTTGTGAGATTTGTCTTCATAGTTTGACCAAACATTGGAAGAAACATTATTATTTAATTATCCTGCCAAGTTTCTGTAGGTTATTGTAATCATATTGTTTCTTGACTTGAAAATAACTCCCAAGAAATGGTTGGCTTCAGGCTGATGGAACTTCATGTGCTGCCTTCAAACACTGGGAAATTCTTATTCCTTAGGGATTTCCAGGTATTTTCTTCTTTAAATGATGCCATTCTCCCATTCATAAGCCTTGTCAGCTCTCGCTGTAAATGAGCCTCTTCAGTAGTTTATAGGAGAAGTTAATAGGCAAGATTTTGTGGCAAATTCCAGCAGAATATTGAACATATGAAAGCTCAAAACAACGGATTATAATCAGTGTTTTAAAAGCTACTTGAGTGTTCCACCACAGCTGAAAACATCATCCTCTTCGAAAGAGCACAAGAAACAAGTTTGCTGGCTCAAGCTGCAGTGCTTGAGCATGTCCCTAATTTTTTCAAGATTCTTCTGAATGGGGGAAAAGTACTTAAAAGTGAGAAATGCCAAGAATTCGAAGTCAAATGAGAATTTGCTATGCCCTCTATTCCACGTGCAGTTATAAATTCCAAGGGTGTCTGGGGCCGAATTAGGGGAATAGTCTGCACATAGTTACAGAAAATCTAAGCACACACGGTACGGTCAGTGTCTCTCTGTGGGATGACACCCAGCCTTCAGTACGGGGGCAAACAGGAGCTGATTCCATCAGCTGAGAATTTAGCCTGGCCCAGAAAAAGCTTCAAACAAAGGGATACTTTTAAGAAAGTGAAATTCTTTACAAGCACAATTAGGTGCTCTTAAAGGCCAGTGAGCCCATGATTTCAGCCAGGTCAGTTTTTAATATCATGTGCATTATCTCTGTATCTGTGGCCCACATTCCACAAGGCAATGAAGCACATGGTTACCTCTAAGGATCCTTGAAGTCAATGGGAATGACACGCTTTGCGGAGTTAGGGCCTTAAGCCTCTGACGTATTGAAAGGACTTCTCATACTTCATGATACAAACTGCAGGGACCAGACGGTTTGGGAGGTGTTTTGTTTTAACTTTTTTGCAATGACGTAGGTGTCAGAGTCAACAGTAAGATTAAATCTCTCTCTGCAGATGCTGCAAGGTCAGAGCTGCCCCTGCTGTCCTGGGAACATCAGATTTCCTGCAGAATGGGTTACCTCTGCACAAAAAGGTTTGTGTTGAAGCACTGTAGGGCAGCACAAAACACATGCTCAGCTCAGAGCGCTTGTACCATATTGTACAAGACGTACGGAACTCGGCAGCTAACACTGAGAAAGCAAAAGCCAGAGAATGTCACCAGAAGTGCAGTTTAGGCTGGTTTTTGTAGTTTTATTACAAACTTGCCCTTGACACGTTTCATAAGAAGATTTTGAAGTGCTCTGTTACCCCTGTTCATCAGATCACTGAGAGTTACGTCACTTACTCAAATTTGGCCCAAACTGGGAAGGACTTTCTAGAAAAAGAAGAATCATAATTGTACTGCATAAAATCTGAACCACTGCAAAAAATAATGAAGAAATAGCTGAGCACTGTTTGCATTTCTCACAGAGCATCTAAAGAAGTTCTCAGGCGGCTACTTTAAAATCAAGAAAACTAAAGAAAAGGCAGTTCTTTAAAAATACACCCCACAGAAATAAGGTGACAGTTGAGGTAAATGTCAAGGAAAAATTATTTGCAATAAGAATTAATTCTTGAATCTGTCTCGTATAGGAAATACCAGCTTCTTGTTTTAAGTACTTACAATGTGTTTAGTTCAGTTGTAGGACAAAACTTTGCCTCAGCACTCAGGAGGGAATGGAGGACAGACTCCCAAATCTTTGTGGTAGAAGCACTGACAGTTGGAAACAGAAGAACTGCAAGAAGAGGAAAGCTTTCGAATGGCAGCATAAATCTGAATAACTTAAAAATCAAAGCTAAAACCTGTTCATTAAAAATTAATTTTTAAAAAGTTGGACTAGACAATGTTCAGGAACCTGGTTCATTTTATAGCTATGGAGTAATATGATCCATTTTCCTGCTTCCAAGTTGACTAAACGAAGAGATGGAGTTGCAAAGCCATTGGGATACCTCTCCTGGGTGGCTTCTGTATATCAAGAGCTCTACACAGGCAATATGTGACTTTTACACTTGTCAAAGTAGCCAGAAGTTGGTCATTTGATAACAAGCTAAATGAAGAAACACTGTGAGTCGCATCCAAATACATGTTCCAATGTAATATCCTTCAATTTTACCATTTTCCTGGGCATTAGCCTTTAGGACTGACCAGTTGAGAGCCCAGCTTCTGTGACTTTTGAAATCTCGTCAGAAGTTTCGTCCACGGCCGCACACCTCACAGGGAGAACAATGAGGGAGGACACTCAGCTTGACAGCTAGGGCATAAAACTCCCATTCTTTCCTTAAACACAAAAACGATGAAAACATTTATTATGAAACATATTTTCCATTACTGTATTGTAGAATGTAAACAAGTTCTCATGACATATGGGGCCATGTGTTTCCTTAAAGAGGTGTTATGTATGTCAGAAGCAGCATATGTACCGTGTGATACAGCTACCACCATGGTAAGCATTTGTTATTGCCTAGTGAACAGGTGCATAAAATCCCCATGTAAACAGATGTCATAGCTGCCCTGACATCTCTTACTCATGTCTACTCCTGCTGGAAAATGAGGGGGTTGGTTTTCCCCATCTTGGGCGGTGAATGTGGATGGCCTAGACTAGCACATTTGTATCTTCCTGTTTTCATGTGTGTATCTCCTCCTTGATTTCACAGTAGCTCTTTAGAAGGAAAAAATCACCCAGTGAACTGTTTTGTCTCCGAGACTCCATGATAATGGCCCAACAGACCGCTGACATGCACGTTCGGTCTCATAAAGCCTTGATTTGTGTCAGCTCTAGGAGACAGCTTTCCCCATGGAAAAAAACTGCAACAAAACCACAGCACAAGAACCAGAATAGAGTTCTAGAATCAAGTCATCGTGTTGGAAGGAATCTCCAAAAGCCATCTAGTCCAACGTCCCTGCAACAAGCAGGGACGTCTCTAACTAGAACACACTGCTCAGAGCCCCATCCAGCCTGACCGTGAACATCTCCAGGGGTGGGGCCTCCACCACCTCTCTAAGCAGCCTGTCTCAGTGATACAGAGAGGAACTCAAGTGGAGCCCATTAGAAACACCTCAAATTGTATGGAAACCCTGGGACGACCTCTGACCACTCTTCAGTTTGCTTTGTGATGCTCACAGGCAGACTAGAGTGCCCAGGCGGGACAGAACAGAACACTGTGATTCTCTGTATGGCCAAGAGTCCTGGCAACCCAAACCGACTGGGTACCACTCGCAGAGGTACCTGCCCGTCTCCTGAATCCCCAGTGGCATTAGATTTACACGTGTTACGTAGCACGACCTTTAATTATCAGGTTGCTTTGGCAGGAATGACACAGAGCCCTGCAGAACCGTCTGCATTCTCCTCCAATCCCTTAAAAGACTCCTGAGTGATGTAAGGAGCAAACATAAATACGTCGTTTCCTATTATCAAACATATGCATTCAAATCAGGCAAAAAGCCTCAAAAGCTAAGTGTGGTAGAGCTTCACGCAAACATGTAGGGGCTTATGTGCCAATTCTGGCTCTTTCCTTCTCACACCTTCTTCTAAACCAAGATATTTGCCAGAACTTTTCAACGTAAGCTGAGGCTGTGGCTCTCGGCTGTTCTCAGACATGGTCACATTTGTGCTTGTCCTTGCCTGGTACACATTAAAATAATAGTTCTTCCTCCCTTTCATGCTTCCAGGGCAAAGTAGTCTGTTTTTGCTCACATACTAAATTTTTAATGCAATTTTCATTTTAAATTCCTTTAGCACAGTTTCTGTGGTTCCTTTGCCTTCACTTCTTCCCCACTCGCCTTAGCTATGGTTTGTTGCACAAAAGAAAAAGCCACTCTCACAAAATGATGAGAAAAAGGCAGTATATTGTGATTGTGAATCTGGGTCCGATCCAAAGCCCGCTGGAGACAGGGCTATTCCTTGCATTTATTTCAACAGCCTTTGCATCACTCCCTCCCTGAACAAAAAGTCTCTCTGTATATGTCATTGAAATTATTAACCATGGCAGGCTGCCTTCCAGTGAAACAGTGTGGGTGGCACCAGCTAACCCACTGCGGAGACGCCACAAAAGAAGCGTATGAGAAATCTGAGAAGGCTCAGCACCTTATTTAGGGCAATCTCTGACAGAGCAGCCAGGCCATCCCATGTCCATGAATTCTGGCTACAAAAGTGCCTGCAGGAATGGGAGCATGGGCACCAGATCTGGCCTGTCCAGATGACCTGGCTGAGGACAGACCATTTTTTAGCTTCCTTGGGACATGCCATAGTGGAAAGGAAGCGTGTCCTTTACGGAAAATGAGCTATCCAGCAAGCTCTGTCCTGCTGGCAAAGATAGAATCATAGGGCTGGAAGGGACATCCAAGGATCATCTAGGCCAACTCCACTGCAACAAGTAGGGCCATCACTCACTAGACCAGATTGCTCAGAGCCCCAACAAGCTGGACCTCGAATGTCTGAAGGCATGGGGCCTCTGCCACCTCTCTAGGCAGCCTGTTCCAGGATTACCCCCCTCTCAGATCGAATCACTTTTTACTGATGTCTAACTGGAGCACAAGTCAAGGAGATGGAAGGTGAACCTGCTGGGACAGCCTGGGAGAAATGGGCTGAGAGAGGGAGTTTGTTCTTCTGTGAGGAAACATAAGAAAGAAAGAAGGGGAAAAGATGGAATATACATGTAAGTAGATGCAGGAGGGTTGAATAATCTCCCTTTATGCCTCTTGCCCCACTGCTTTGAGTCAACCTACCTAACAGGCAAGCCCACCTTGCCCAGCATTCCAGGCAAGTGTGAGAATATCCTTCCTTTTTCATTTCATACCCATGTACTGTCATAGTGTTGAAAAAATAATTGAAACTCTTGCCTTCTTGCAAAAAGACAGCCAGGATTAAGGAAAACTTAATCAAAGGCACCCAAAACGTACAGACCAAAAGACTGCCCTTTGCAGAGCAGTACTTGGGACGCATTTCACTGCTAGGATTGTTGTTATCTGGTCCTGCTCAAGACATTTCATCACATCACCACCAACACGTAAAGAGGAGCAGCATTCTAAGGGGTAGCGCACGCTGCTGTGCAGTTGGCATCTACCAAGCATTCCTGGTTTGGCTGAGGCTTTGGAGCTAGAGGTGGCAGAAAAGTTTCTTCCCTGGATGGGAAGGTCTGATCCAGCCCCAACTGACTACTTTCAGTCACCACTTTTTTCTGGAGACATCTTTCAAGTTCTTTTTTTTCCAGGAACATCTCTCAGCCAAGGACTGACCTGATGTGACCCTGGAGATCAGATGAGATCACAGCCTAGAGCCTGTGGTACAGCTGCAGGCTGTAGCAGGATCTGTAGTACGCTCTGGGATCAGGGAAACCTCTTCCTTTCTGCCATGCTTCACCTTTCCATCATGCTAAACACTGCTGTGGCAGAGAAAACACAGTCTGATGGGTTACAGTCATATTTGCATTTCAATTATTTAAATCCCATTAAGAGATGCTCCACAGCAAGGAAGTTTTCCATGGTCCTTATTTCTGAGCAAAGGAAACAAGTTCCTCTTCAAGTCTGAGTCTGAATGAGAAAAATAACCATGACACCCATGTAGCCCCATCTTCCTCCTCATTCCCTGATCACTTAATTATTAAGCATGAAAAAAAGCATGCTTAGCTGCTACCATGACACTCACACCAGAGTCTTTCATGACAGTAGTTTTTAGATTCATACTAAACCTGAATGAAAAATCTGAAATTAGCATTCAAAATTCCCTTCTGCACAGCATCTTTGAATTGGAATACCCTTCCTGAGCTGACCCTGTCTGTCTAGGGATGCTTTCGTTGGGAAAACTCTTCCTTTGACTTTGCGAGGTCAGTGGCAGTACTGAGGAGCAGGATTGGGACAGGCAGATGTCAACATAAGGAGTCTTTTATCTCACTCTCAGTAGGTCCTAAGGCAGCACACAGAGGAAAGAAGAAATCTTTCAGGCACAAGTGAAATAACTTGTGGTCAGCACTGACTCAGCTTTTACACTTCAACACAGGGATAAGGTCATTGCAAACTTGTATTAGTGATGCTAAAGAAAAAATGGCTAAATGGTTTCATTTTGGATCCAGAAACCAGATCCTAGAAGGAGAACTTTCGGAACAGAGATTTTGTTCATATCAGTTACACACACCTCTGACTGCTCCTCGAGGTCTTTAGGTAAGACATAGTAGATATAATAGCAAAATCATGGACTAAATAGGGTAAATGGAGGAATGTGTTGGACACAGTGACATTCCCAAATTAAAAATGAATGGGGAAGATGAAAGGATGAAAATCTAAATCCCCTGTTATTTAAGAGCTGGCTTACCAGTGGGAAGAAAAGAATCACCCGAGGTTCATTAAAATATAGTTCTAAAGTCCAGATTTTCTCTCCATCCTTGCTGCTGTTTGTTTTCACAGAGCCTTGGCTTGCTCCGTACCGCAGCTACTGGTCAGGGTCCCCTAGAAACTCAGTTGCTCTACTTTACTCCCACAGTTTTCTCTGGTGATTATTTCTGAAAACGTGTTTCAGCCTTTCAGTTGGTAGCACACCTCTCATTCCACACAGCATGGGAAGCATAGACGTGTTACTTGTGGGGGACTCTTATTCACCTCCCTGCACACTTGGATAAACTCTTTCACTGTTGCAGTGAGGTTTTGCTGCACTGCCACAGTTTTAAGCTGGGTAAGGCTGCGACACCACAGGCCAGACTGCCAGCAGCTCCACCGACCACGGCACGGCTTTGCCGTGCTTCTTCTCCCAGACAACGAGCGAGCCAGTACCCCAGTATTCACAGTACCAGCATTGCCCAATGAGCTTCAGCTGGGGACCACAGGCAGAGAACTGGAGAAAGCGTGTTCTGCTTCAGTTTTCAATGGTTGATTTGCACCCCCGTGCTGCGCTGAAGTGCTGGATGCCGATACGCATCAAGTCAAACAGTGCAGGGAGGTAGAGCTGCGTGACAGCTTAAATAAACACAAAAAGAGCTGGGAGACATAGAAGAGAAATAAGTGATCCTTCATTTCCAAGGACTTCTGTGTCTTATCTTTTCACAAGGCCGCTGCAGCTAGCCCAATTATTACTTTCCTGGGATGTCTTGTTTGTTTCCACCAGACGGAAGTAATATAAAATTATGTAAATCAGCTTTCTTGAAGTAAAGAATCATGGACCGGTCAATAATGTTTATGCATTAAGAAAGGGCAGCTCCTCCTGGAAGAAATAACACAGGGAGCCGATCACAAGCAAACATTTCCAAACAGACAAAGGGCTGGTCCCTGCAGCACAATATATTATCATATTTCCACATAATTAGTTTGTTTTCCACTTGAAATCAGAAAACGATTCGACGTTGCTTTCTGTGCCTCAGGATGGTGCACACAGTACAATTCTCATGTGCAGGTTCATATGTTGAATAATTAGTAAGAAATAATCTGTTGAAATTAAAGTTTGGAATATTATAGGACTCATGAATAGTGCATGGAAAAATCAAGTAAATTAAACCCGAAACAGAATTCAAGAAGCCAGACAATAGCAGATGACTGCTGGCAATCTGTTTTTTAATCAGCGCGGCACGAGCCAGAAGGGTGAATATTGTTACTGGTTTTGGGAAACGGTGTAAACTGTTAGCAGGCACAATAAAGACGACTGACTAAGTAAGCAGATTTTGACGATATACGTGTTGTGTATGATATGCATCCAAAGGAACCTGCTAACTTGGGTGTGTACCTGCTCTCCAGGATGCTCAGATCTGAAAAGATTTGACTTACAAAGGGTCCTGTACTTCTGCAAGTGCACTAAGGACTTGCAAGAGCTCCACTTCTGTCCAGTTTAAAGTTGTATTTGCCTATCTGGAACCAAAAATGTGGAAGTTCCTTTTTAGTTCCTTTTAAAAAAGGACTGAGTTGCTAAAAATCTCGGGGATCATGTAGTGATTTCTCATTTTAGGAATTCAGAAGAGTTATCCATTAGTTCAATTTTATTTGATTTTAAATCCGTCTAACTATTGTAAAGATTTCAATTTGTTTGCTTGTTCTACAGTGAACGTGTCTTAAAAATAAAAGGACATCAGTCAGGGATCCCACGAAGACTAGGCTGATCCATGCTGCAGCATATATATTCCTTCCCTTGACGAGCTTTAACTCCATGCGCACACTTGACTTTCTCTCTTCTCTGTGATCCTGTTAAATTGGAAGAGGTTTCCAGGTCTATTTGAAAAATGGCCACTACAGTTAGCTGAAACTTCAATCTTGAAAATGAATGAATGGAGCTGGTCCAGTGCATTGGCTCTGGACCAGTCTTTAAAATACAGCAGAACAATGAATAACTGAATTCACAGCCAGCTGGTATCATAGTTGGGCAGTGAAAGTGTCAAAATATTAGTGACTTTTTTACATTTGTCAAAATCATTGCCAATATGGGAAGCATGGGCAGCTTGCAAATGTGAATCTTACACAAAAATAGTTTTAAAATCTTGCCTTAAGAATCTGAGTGCAGCTCTCTGGTTTTATAGCAGCCCATCACAGGAAGGGAGGAAGAGAATAAAGTATCTTTTACTTAGAAGATAAAAGCTATTATTGATTTATCATCAAGCATCAGCTGCTAATGCGGTTGAGTGGGGCTATATGCCCCGCAGCAATAACGGCGCAGGCAGCACTTCTGCGTCCTGTTTTCTGAAGAGTGTTGAGGCCACTCAGTCACTTCTGAGCGCGACACGTCAGGTTTGCACGCAGACCGAGTACAAAGCCTGTACCTGGACGTACCTACCCACACATCATCACGCAAGGTAAAGGAGAAGGAAGCGGAGTTTGGCCGTGTTTCAACCACAGAAGACAGACAGAAAAATAAACATATGTGAGTGGTGTCTGACACATCTTTCTGCTTCAATAATTTGGAAAAAATATGTTTGTTTTTTTAAACAAAATTATTCTGGCATTCAATGGATGGTGCAGTTGAAGTACTTTTACTCTGTTTGAAACGAATTACAGGAATATGTGACAGAGTTACTCCATCCACTTCGGGAGGACAGAAAGTCAGGGTACTTGTGCACCGAGTTTACTCTCCAGGGCGGTGCTCTCTGGGATAAGATGCTCTTCAGAGTTTTCAGTTCCTGCTGTCTGCTTGCTGTGCACTTCTTTGCCCTCACTGACACAGACCTGTTCAGGTATCAGGACTTCAGAGGGGCCGTTTCAATAACCCTTTGCCAAGCCCTATTCACACCAAGCCCTGTCCATCATTGAACATAATGGGTTTTCAAAGAATGTTTAAGACTTGAAGCCACTGACAAAGTATTGATGATCTCTAAAGGTCCAATGCACAAAATGACCAATTTGACCCAAAGAAAATGGCCCATCAACCAATTAATTCTTGTGGCCACTTCTGTTGGTATCCATGGGAGCAACCACTGACATAATGAGCAGAGGAAATCCAGCACTCCAGCAGAGCCAGGTGCATTTGTGGAAGGACAGTGCAAAACTCCCACTGATATATTTGAGACACAAATCAAAGGACAACATTTCAAAGAACAGGACACACCTCTTATTTAATTATTTTGATTAAAAATATATGTTTTCAAAGCAAACAGCCATATACCTATGTGGCTGTATATTTTGTATAGCAAATTAAGGGAAGCTTTTCATCCTCTCTGCTTGTGAACACCTAATATATCCATTTTTCCCTGTTCTGCAGCAACGTTCTTCTTTCAGCAAAGTAAGGCTTGAGCTGGAAAGTTTCTCTGAGAAGATTTTCATTTCCCATCTTGTCTGATGCAAAGTAAAGAGTATGCCAAGTGCCACTGACCTTAACTCTCCTGAATCAAAAATATCCAATGTGATATATAGAAAACTTTGATGTGTAGATATGCTAATCAGCAGAGAAATGTCAAATTTGCATACATTTCAAGTGACCCAACAATATTTACCTTAGAGCTAAGTTTCGTATTTTTCTGACAATTGCAGCATTGAACAAGTGACTCATTTAGCATATCTAAGCAGCATTATGTCACAGGGATTTACCTCAGAGTTGTTTGAAAGCATCAAAAAGATGAACATCACTGTCTGAAATTAACAACAAGCCTAATTTGATTTGACAAATGATGTTGATTTAGATAGGGTCACTAGCTATTGAAGCTGAGGAGGACAAATAGTGCCTTGAAGCCTTGATAAAACTGAATATTTAAACAGTTCATTATGCAAATTTGCCCTCTACCTGTCAGTAGTGACTAAAGTGTAGGGTTAGAGTGCTGGAGAGGCTCTGTGCTAAGGAGAAAACTCGTATACATGTACCTGGCTCTTCTTAAAAAAAACAACTCCTCAGACATTTGCTGAGTGGATGTGTAGCAGCATCAGTCTCCCCAGGTTTGGAATCAAGCCCTTGTCTGTTTTGTCACTGCCAAAACTTTCAGCATCGGTGCAGCAAACTTCACTTTACCAAGAGAGCAGGCACATCTTTGGAGCCTAGCAGACTTTTGTGGAGCTACCAGCAGAAACATCACCCCTGCTTAAGATGAGGAGGGTGGATAGGAGCCTTGTGGTCTAACCAGACCTACAGATAAGCTCCTATCCACAACAGCCTGGGAACCACAAAGACCCAGGTTGCTCTACGCTTACACCTTCAACATCACTCCCAACATCACTTGGCCATCTAGTATCCATGACCAGGAGAACAATCAAGTCTGACCCAGAGTAGGCCTTTGAGTTTTAAAAATAATACCTTGAGATATCATTGCCCATTTGGAATAAAGGGCTTGAAGTCTTGAGAGCCCCCTCTAAAAGAGTAAACATTAACCTAATGAACTTGTGTAGTTCTGGGCCACTGAGAACACAAGTTGCAGTGAAGGAATTAAGTGTGCACTAACAGAATTTCAACTAATGGTGCATATCTAAGTGTTCAGGAATAGTTGAAAGTATTTACATGTTCCAAATCCAACGAGGTAATAAATACTAATTCTGAAAGCAAGTACTATCACTGTTGCTAACTATCTGAAGGGTGGTTGTAGTCAGACAGGGGTTGGTCTTTTCTCCTTGGCTACTGGAGACAAGACAAGGGGTCATAATCTTAAGCTCCACCAGGGGAGGTTTAGACTCGACATTAGGAAAAAGTTTTTCACTGAAAGAGTTTTGGAATGGGCTGCCCACAGAGTCACCATCCCTGGAGGTGTTCAAGGTTAGGCTGGATGAGGTGCTGAGAGGCATGGTCTAGATGTTAGATGTTAGGATTACTGAGTTTTTTTTGGATTTAGGTTGGACTGGATGATCTTTAAGGTCTTTTCCAACCTTATAATTACTGTTATGCTGTGATACTACAGAGAACTTCATCTACACAACAGTGTAGATGGGTTCTTAGAGGGTATGCTCATCATCTTGGACTAGATGATCTTTCGAGGTCCCATCCAATCCCTAATGATTCTGTGATTCTTTGTGACACACTCTATGGTTTTAGACATTTAGTTCTCTTCAATTTGCTAGTCCACTGCATGACGCAGGTCAGCAGTTTTTAAGACACCACCTAGTTCAGGGTGTCTGGTTATGTGTTTCTTTACCAGTCTGCTTTTTGCAAGCCCCTCCACTGTATCCTTCCCAGAGCTCAGAAAAGCCCATCAGTTTAGGTCAGGCTGAGTGTTGACGCAGTATGTTTAGGGAAGTGTCAGTTCGAGTCCTGGCAAATAAATGCTGTTGGAACACCAGGCAGAAGCTATTTAATTAAAGAAGTATGAGAGATCAGCAACAGTACAGATAACAGACTGAAAAATATCTACTCAAATTAGATTATAGGACAAAGCAGCATTGTCCTATGGATGAACACAGAGAAATTTGATTTCTTGGGCTGTAGAACTGGAGAAATGTTTGTAGTGCCTGTAGTTGGCGGGGGCTAAGGTACAGAGCAGCGCACTGCATAGACTTCCCAGCTGAGGAGCTCATTAGCATTTGTGAATCTAAGCTGAGAGCATCTTAAAACTTTTCCCTTTTATGTTTCTATCATTCAATATTATTGACTCATTTATGTATTTTTTGTAGCATCTGTGTTTTCTTTATCCAGGTTATCCCACCTCCCCATTGCTGGTCAGACTAATTAGGGGATGGCTGTATTTCTATTCCACCGGATCTGAGAAAACCACCCTTGTGAGCAACCTTGTTTATAAACTACTCTCCTAATTCTGCTGAGCTTGTAAGTTCTTTGCTGATTGCCCTCATGTCCATGAAATGGGAGAAACCCAAGTCTGAAATACATGGAAACAATTAGGGGAGCAAAAACACCAAAGCCAACCCCCAACAAAAAGGCTTTCCTTGTAAACAGAGGTCCGTGCCAAGATACCCTACCTAGAGCAACTAGCATGTGGTATGTCTGCAGATGGATCTACAGTAGGATCTAGCCACTTACATTTAGCATGCAGCATTATTGATTTGAGCTAGCCGGCCAGCTATAGGCAGGACTTGGTAGGGGAAACCATCATTTGTGCACAGTGCACAGAACTACACCCGTTATCAACACCCCTCTCATACCAACCACACACCTTAACCCTTCATTATTACAAATAGAGCAGCTATTGCAGGCATATTCCCTTTTTCTTTCACAACCAGAGACATGGGGAAGGTTGCCTTATAAGAGAATAAGCAATGGTGTTGATGTGTCCTCATGTCACATAGTTTGCTAACTCTTTGTTTCGTGAGTGGACAAATAAAGAGAAATACAGTCAAGTGTTCCAGCCTGCTTCGTTATGTTGGCAAGTTCCACTGCACACGTGTCCTGAGAATGAGGGTTAACCTGCAGCGCGTAGTTCAGCAGGCTGAAGGCAGGAGGGATTACCTGTGCGTCTGGTCAGATCCTCCTCTGCAATCCAGGCCACAGAACTTCCCTGTGTTAGTCCACTGCCTGTCCTCCTGTCTTCTGCTGAGTGAAAGGGGATATCAAGCCTTGACTGAAAACCTAAAGGTGATGTGAAAAATCTACCCCTTTTCTAGACAAGCTGCTCAAAAAATCCACATCAGTCATTGTACTTTCTAATTTTTTCCCTTTTCAAATGCATTGATGACAAGATCAGAAGTGTCTTTGCACCAGACATGATTGTACGATGATGTGGTGCTCCTGGAGCAAAAAGCTCTTCTTTTTCATGAGGAATCACCTTAAGAGAATAAGAGCACCAAAATATCAGACAGACTTGGTCTTTGGGCTTGCATCCAAAAGGAATGGCTACACTTCTGTGGCCTGCAATGTGGGGCTACACGATCATATTGACCTTTGCTGCCCTAGAATAACCCACAAGTTCACAGGTTGCTACTTTGGAGATCGTTCCTTTAACAATTCAGTGTCAGAACAGGTGCAAGATTTTGACCCCCGCCCTTGTGTACAATAACCTGAAGGGTTTTTCTCTTATAGAGAGACATAGATGATCTCCACGGTGGTTTTGTCCTTAGAAAACGAAATGTCAGAATACCTTCTCGTTTAGAAGGGTGAACATGGTTTAGGGGTGACCTGGCAGTGCTGGGTCAAAGGTTGGACTTGATGTTCCTGAAGGTCTATTCCAACCAGACAGATTCTGTGATTCTGTAACTGTTATGACAGATGAACCTAAAATGTCAGTCATTATGTATTTGAATGCTGGATGCAGAGGCCATCTTCATGTCCTGCAGAACGAACACCTCTGCAATCTCCATATGAAAAAGCTACTTCAAAACATTTCAAGATTTGAGTTACTGCAAATGCCAAAATCCAGCGATGGCTAATTGAAGCTACTTCAAGGGCTGCACATTTCGTTAGACCAAAGTCTCTTTTTCCAAGCATTGTTATTCAAATGTCATTAACTTTATGGCTAAGAGGAACTGTGTGGGTTTATTTTTGCTAATCACAGTATCTTCAAAGTAGATGGATTCTTCTAGGCTCTTTTTCCATGCGCCAGGTTCTCCAAGTCATTCTCAATACACTGCGTCCTCACTAGCTCACACAGTGCCTTTAGCATTATTTCAGAGACACCTCAGGGTATCTTATGCTGCAGCAGCTCTAATGGCTTGACTCTCACATCTCCTGAGACAGGACAGAGTAGCAAAATGACCAGTTATTCAGGACTGAGCAACACCATAAAAATACAGTTCTTTACCATTTCTGGAGCTCTCCACATGATAAAGGCTCTCTCTACAGAAATTCGAGTAGTAGTAACTCTTTTGAGTACCTCATAATAGATGAAGATTGAATTATGTAATCATCCTTGGACTTTACAGCCTCCTTTGAACTTGATTTGTGAATCTTTAAGGGCTACAGTTGTTTGCAAATTACTAAATACAGATAAATAAATAGCTGTTATCATTAGGATTTAGGTCTTCTGACTAGAACAAACTGAAACCACATATAATTTTTATATTAAAAAGAAACGATGTCACCCTTGTAAAGTTAATAACAAGCAACTAAAGAATACCAAGAAGATGAACAGCAAGCAGTGATCTTAAAAATATTCCTGGAATGAATATCATTCTAGCGACTGGATTGCTGCCAAGACTTTTTATTCGGTGTTTTTAAAAATGCATAGGCTAGGAGAGTCATAAAAGAATGTTTTGTCTCTGGAATATGCTGGAACAAAAGCCAGATATTATTAGACTTTGACATGGACATTCATCATGTCCCAAGCTGAATCAGTTATTAATTCTGAGAGCATTAAATATGGAATGAGTAGAGTGTCTAACAAGCCTGCAGTATTATTCAGCTATAACTGAAATGTTAGACTGACTGAATTTTCAGAAGCATCCTCCTGTATATTAAGTTGTGTGAACTCAACCAAGCAGCATCCCCAGTCCTAGTCTTACATGGAGAAATTCCATGGGGACCACCAACACTTTGCCTGACAAGAGGCAACTGAATCACACAAAACCACAGAACACTAGGGATTGGAAGGGACCTCAAAAGATCATCCAGTCCAATCCCCCTGCCAGAGCAGGAGCCCCTAGATCAAGCTGCACAGGAAACACCAGGATTATTTTCATGGGCACGAAGGGCTTCCACGTGCAGGGCACAAGACGCTTCTCTTTTTGGAAGCTTGTTATGCACTGCCTTCTAGCTAAGTTGACATCTTCTTCTGATGTAATCGGGTGGCTGGATCATCATCAGGAGGAGTTTCTTGGGAAGAAACACTTATCATGCTTCCATGAACTATACCTGTATTTTTAAAGACATCCATCCTAACAAAACCCTTCAGTAGCTTTTGCTTCTAAAAAAATATTCTGTATGTTCAGGAGGAAAAGATGTTTACAGACGAGCAAAAATAGTTAAACGTTGAGTCATGAATTCCAGTTTTCAAGATAAATGCATGCATTCCATCAAAAAAGTATCCTAGACATCCCATAAAAAAAGAATCCTAGACAGTCAGCTGTCTGTTTTCTTAAGCTCCTCACACGGGCTGTCTTCAGGAACAGAAACCAGAGTAAAAAAAACACACCAAAGCCCTGCAAATCAGGTTGTATCTTAAGAGCTGATCAAAAGGCTCTGTTATGCTCTCAGAGTGTTCTCCATTTTCTAATCAATTTTTTAAGTGATGGCAACAGCAGCAGGAAGAAATACTAACATCAGTGGTGAACACAGTCACCAATGAACCCGTTGCACTGCACACTGCAGGAGCAGAGAAGGGCAAGTCCTTATGCAGAGAGACTTCCATGCTAAAGGGGTAACCGGGTGAAAGGATTGCGAAGCACGTGAAGCAGAGAATGGAAAAACAGAGCTGAGAAAATGCCCAAGGGCCAGGGTCAGTCCACTGTGGCTCTCCCAGGATCTGACTTGATTTGTAAGGGCTCTAACTATGATGAGAGAGACTTCCTACCTGGCTTTGTATTTTTTACTTGTAGGTAAATCATCACAATGGACAAGTGTTCTTATCCTTCCTCCTCCTACACTCCCTGGTGCCAGAAGCATTTTCTCGCAGTGGGAGAAGCCATACGTATTAACCCCACCTCAGACTCCATTACCAGAGGAAAGTGCCTTTTGAACCATGAATTCTTGAGCCTGAAGATCAGCCATCTGAAAAAGCCTTCAGCTTTTACCTCTGACATTCAAAGCTTTTATTTCAGTATGCATGCGTGTAATCTTTAACTCTCAGACATAGAAGACAAATGTTTCCTTATGCCCTACCCAACCTAATAAAAAAGATGGGAGAGCACAGGAGGACGTTTGTGCTGTTCTGTGTTACAGTGAGCTGAGAGATCCTGGCGTTTCCTCTCCATTTTCACGCAGTAGCAGTAACGACATAGCTCGAGTCTCAGCAGTTCTCCTGTGTTGAGTTTTGGGCTGCGGCTGTGCATCATCTATAGCTTCTTAACTGCTGTGGTGTTTAAAACCAGCGTGACTACACGCTGGCTGGTTGTGCGTACTGCCCCTCATTTGTAGGATCAGGAGCTTGTTTTATAGATCTGTTCAGCACAGGGGATGCCCTGCATAGAGGGAATCCTTACAAAAATTCTGCACAGCCTCTAGTTTGTTGAGGTCAGAATAGGCTGAGTTAGGTCAGACTCAAGTCACATATGAGCAAGTACGTACAAATAAGAAATAACTAACCAAATCAACTTAAACCATTCTTTATCAAACCAGTGCACGTTTGCCTCTAGACAAGGCCCACTAAAATTTGTGACACTGTTTTAGACATTTTTTTAGGATGCTTTTGGGCAAGGAGCTCTTACATCCACTATGCGCCTAATATTAATGGCAGAGCTGTAAATCCCTCACAAAGGACTTTGTGGAGGTGATGATATATTCATTCCCACCACAGCAAAGTGCTGCTGGGCTCTTCTGTAATTACAGCTCCTTCAAAGGAGAAGCACATCATTTGGTCTGCAGAGAGAAGCAGCAGGAGCCAACACGAGAGTTAGACTGACTGATTTGCCAGAAGTCTTGGTGCCAAGGGCCTAAGTACATTGGCACCCAGACAGCTTCACCCAGGTCCCACAGCAGCAGAGAACAACTAGCTCTTCCTCCCTCTCCATCATTTTCTTTCTCCTCTTCCTTATCTTTTACAGCCTCTCGCTCTTTTGTAACCGATGTTTCACCAACACCCATCAACACAAGAGTCATGCCTTCTCTCCACACTGCAGTTCCATCTGTAGCTCTCATAGCATTTTGCAAAAGGCTATAAACAAGCTGCTTCCTCCATCCAAGGTCACTCAGAAGATCCGTGCTGAGCCTAGGATTTGAACAAAACCTATCAAGACCCACATCAAGGACATGCTGTACCACTCACAGTGGGAACACCCACCACAGTCCAAGAAATGTCTGAGCTCTTACAGGGTGCTTAACACTACTCTTCATCGAGTAAAAACAATGAAAACGATTTTCTGTCCATTCGAGGCACTTGCAAATTACCATTCACTGTCATATCGAAGTGCCAAACACTATCAGGCGTTCTGACAGGCTCTGAAGGCTTCCAAGATGAGGTGGTATTAATACAAGCCTGCCTCACCACAGTGCTATGAGAACTACGCTGTGCTACTGACACGCTGACCCTGTAAGTACAATCTAATTCCTTGCAATCAACAACACAGAGCTTCAGAGAGGACTAAGACCACTGGGAGGTTCAGCTCAGCACCATCCCATCCTTGTAATGGCCAACAAGAGCATGGTGCTGTGCTCATGTCCTGCAGCTCAAGATCTGTGGTTGATACTAAGGAGCAGGTGGCTCCAGAATGGGTCTGGCTTTCTGCTGACATGAAGGTCAGCTGAGTCTTGGTTGCAGTGGAGATAGAGCTACAGACCTGCTAAAAAGCCTTGTGTTACTGGCCTGTCTGCCTCTGGTCTTGTTTCTGCATTGTAAACAACCAACGAAGAAAGCTGCCCAATTCATGTGCATGAACAAATGGTCTCCCACACCCCTGTTTGCTGCCTTGGAGTACCAGGATCCATCAAAACATGTGAAGTCTCTAACTCTGCAGGTAGACGTCAACGGGCAATCAACACCAGAGGATGGGAACTTGGGACCTGAAATGACTGCGTCACTGCTGCGTGATGGCACCCGGAAGCAACGTGTGTGTGGTCACAGAGAACCCCTTATTCAAGGGGAGTCTTTTGTATGAAAGGAAAGCACGCGTTTTGCCGTCTTGACTCTTCCTCAGGTCCTGAATCCATGTTCCTGTGGAACTGAGCCTTAAGAGGATTCAGGGATCTGGAACCAGTGGGTCCAAGCACACACCACTTGCAAGACTCGGCCATTTTCCACTCTGAGACGTACCCAGCTACTGTCTTCCCCACAACTCTTTCTCCAAAGAAAACTGCTTTCACAGAATCACAGACTGGTTTACATTGGAAGGGACATGAGAAATCATCTAGTTTCAACCTCCATGCACAGGCAGGGACACCTCTCACCACACAGGTTGCCCAGAGCCCCATCTGACCTGACCTTGAACACTTACAAGGAAGAAGCAGCCACAACCTCCCTGGGCAACCTATTCCAATGCCTCAGCACCCTCACAGGGAGAAATTTCTTCCTAAGATACCATCTAATCTCCCCTCTTTTAGCTTGAGCCCATCCCGCTTTGAACCAGAATACAGGAATAAGAAATGCTCTTTCAGTTTCCATCTCAATAAGGCTAGCAAAATTCAGGTTATAAGTAGGTGGGTGCTATGAATCTTTTACTGACCCATCAGGCGAATAAATCCAATTATTCTGACCAACAGTATTACCAGCAGAGCCACAAAATGGGACATTAGCTTCATGAAGGATTTCATTATTCATTTGATTTGCTCAGAGTAAAAGGTAAAGACCCAAAACTTGTGTTCTCCAAGGAAAATACTTTCAAATACTGACTAAAATAATCTGTAAGATTCAGATTTTGGTTCAAATTTTGTTGTGTAAGCAGTGGAAAATTAAACCACTTAGTTTGTGAAGTGCCCAAATGAAACATGTAGATATTTCTAGACTATTTATTGACGATAGAAGGAAGGGAATGTATAAGTGAGTGAAATTTCACTAGTCAGCTTGCCTTCAGGAATTTTTCAGTTTGGCAGAACTGCATTTTCCAGGGAAGAATCCAATAATTCAGTTACTTAGGACTTCTTTTCTAACCCCAGCAATATCTGATCAGCCACCCAACTCTACTGCCTCTGTGAGATTTCTAATTCTGTGTCCATTTCAAACACGTGGACCAGAAGTGCTTTTTCCAGCAGCATGTGAGGGATCTAAAGCTTAAATCCGTGACCCTGCAACATGCAGTTCCTTAGAAATGTTCCGAGTTGGTAAGAAACATCAGCAGCACAGTGTAATTGTGTACCTACAACCTCTTGGCCAAGTAACTGAGTACAAGGTGAAAGGCATCAGCTCTTCCCCACCCAATCCAGATCTTAATTTAAAAGGGACAAAGGATTGGGGTTTTTTTTGAGAGAGGTTGTTATGGTTTTTTCAGGGGCTTTCTTTCTTCCTTTCATTTAATCCTGAGATACATCTTTCAATTCACACCTGGTAAAGTAGTACTTTAGGACACAGGATATCCAGTGGAGTTAGGCAGGACAACAACTGATGAGTTTCTGCTCAATCCATAGAATCACAGAATCATTAATGTTGAAAGAGATCTCCAAGCACCAACCCAACCCCACCATGCCCATTAAACTGTGTTTCCTATTGCTTAATGTACACCACTGTCCAGGATCAGCATCACTATTTGTATTCCTTGACCTTTCAGGCAAATTAGGGATTGAACAGGACGACACACACCTCTACACTACCCAGAAGCAGCTCCTGGGACTGGGCCTAAGTCTCCATTGTGCCAACACTGCTTTTGCTCCCTTCAATTTTGTGTCTGCAAACTGGGGCCAGGACATGGTAGACTTCTGGGTTTGACAGACAAAGCCAAGCAAGTCCACTGTTGTAGCGTACGCTGCTTCAGACCTAAGACGTCATAGCTAAGGAATGCTGCTTGCTGGTGGAGAAGAACCAGGTGGCATGGAGACGAGATAACGGAGAAGGCAACAAGAGACAAGGATGGGGCACCTGGGTGCAGAGCAGGGAAAACTTTGCCTGCCCACCAGCTGGACCTGAGGAAAGACCAATTGGGAAACCAGCTAGAAGGCGTGAATTTCTCGTGAGAACATGCATAATCACGTGCAGGGAGAGACTGTATGTGAGGGACAGCCTGAGAACTAATAACGGCTTTCACTTGATCACACTGATGATCACGGCGTGCTGGTCCTTTCGTACATCTCCCGCAGCCCACATCGGGTATTTGCAACTGGTTCTGCCAGTGTCAATTCCTGAAGATTACTCATAAGCTTTAATTTGGCAACGCTGTGACGGAGCGGAGCAGCATGAGTAAGTTACTCCTTGTGATCCTCGGGATCCTCCTCACTCCTTGTGATCCTCGCTGCTGCCATCAGTCTATCAACAAAGCCTCTCTCAGGCTGGAACAGAGCTTCATTATGGATCACTTCTCTCCCCATGCACCATTGCAACACCCAGGCTCAGAATTAAATGCATCTGCTGGCAATCCACTGGCTGCGTGTTTATGGAATTAAGGCTGATGCTTTAAGCAAGGGGCCACCAGATGACTATTCCTTGCCGGCAGACTGGCTCAGCTTGACCTTCAGAGAACACTGTTGTGTCCTACGCAGCCACGGCACTGCTGAGCTCCAAGGCAGTGTAAGATGCGTTATTAGGTCAAACGTTTACTTGGCTGAAGACCATTGTGGAACTATTTATTATGGCCAATTGGGGCAGATTGCACTGGGCAGGGATGTGCAATAATAAGCACATTAATGCTAAGCATCACACACCAACATCTGATAAAGAGGGGTGAAGAACATCAGTTAATATTTCACTCATCTGCTTTTCCTTGGTAACTGCATGAGAGGCTTAGAGAGCTTCTGCCTATACTACATCTAACCGTCTGGAGATCAAAACTACCCCTTAATTCCCCAGCCCAAAACACTAGCCAAATCCACCCAGTCTGATTCAGATGCCATGTGAAAAAAAATCCTGACTGAACTACATAGGGTTAAGCACTGGCCAAAATATCAGGAAAAGCAGGAGGCTTGGGTGCTTTGAAACTCTGTTCAACATATGTCTGAAGGATTTTTGGAACTGCACGAAACCGTAGCAAGAGAAAAGATTGGCAAGGCAGATGTTCGTTGTTTACTGACCCCTGATGAAACCTGCCCTTTCCTTTACCCATTTGAGATGTTCAATAGATACGTTGGTGCTGATTTTTAAACCATGTGCTGCCAAAAATCTGGTGTATTTCTACGTCCCTGAGAGTTTGAAAACAAGAAGTACACTAGACTAGTGTGAAAACACACTTCCTTATGGCAGGTTTATAAGCTGATCACTGGAAATGAATTTCTTGCAAAGTAACATGTTGAAAACCGTGACAGGCTCATTGACAACAAGCAAAGCCCTCACATTTCTATCTCAGGAAGAGGGTCAGTTTGCAGAGCAGGCACCAAGCGATTGTTTATTGGAGCTTTTGCAGGAAAAAAAAAGAAATTTTGCCTTCCGGGTATTTATGTGGAAAAAGCCGATACTGTCGCAAACACAAATAACACGAGAACAGGGCTGTGAGAACTCTTGACTACACGCAAGTCTCCCTTTCCACTCCATGTTTCTATATGGCTGACATGGCAACGTTGGAGCTGCAGCCAACATGGTAACACTTTCGTCTTTGGAAGAGACCAGCGTTTTGCTTTGCTGGATATTTCCCTACCTGTCAAGCGTGTCTTGTCCAAGCATATTCCCCAAGCAGCTGAAGAGACGGAGCTGCAGACGTGACAAAAACACAGTAACGAAGCTACTCTCTGGAGCAGCTTCTCAGAAGTGCTGGGGTAGCAATAACCCTTGTGACTCTCAAGCCAACACCATCTCAGGTGGAGTAACCCAGGATTAAGTCATAAATGGTGCTTATAACACAGTGACCTCCTAGTTCTAGAGCCACACGTAGATTCCACTTAAATTTCCAGGCCAAAAATATAACCCCCACATGTTTGTCAATGTAAAGCTATTGTAAGTGGGGCATAAGGCTGAGGTAGTTGGGTCTCTTTAGCTTGGAGAAGAGGAGACAGAGGGGTGACCACATTAATGTCTATATGTCAAGAGGATGGAGCCAGGCTCTTCTCAATGTCATCTGGTGATAGGACGAGGGGCAATGGGTGTAAGCTGGAACATAGGAGGTTCCACATCAATATGAGAAGGAACTTCACAGTGAGAGTAACGGAGCATTGGAACAGGCTGCCCAGGGGTGTTGTGGAGTCTCCTTCTCTGGAGACATTTAAAACCCACCTATTCCTGTGTGACTTGGTCCAGGTGATCCTGCTGTGTCAGGGGAATTGGACTAGACGATCTTTTGAGGTCCCTTCCAATCCCTAATGATTCTATGATTCTATAACCCAAGATCTAAAATCTTACAGAGCCAAATGCATCCTGGCACCCCAATAAGGAAGCCATCAACATCCCATGCACACTGGGACCAATCTACTCATCATCTCAGTATGCAGATCAACAGCTCTGGTGTTGTGCTACAGGATGTCCAAGGTTTGTGGTTTCATTGTACAGATGAGTGTTCAAGTAGCATATAACAAGGCTTTCATAAGAATCAATAATCTCTCTTTCAAGTCATAGGGTAGAGTCACTCTTCCTTAAGAAGAAACAATTATTTTACCCAACATGGCCCATTTCCTCCAGGATCACAACGTCTAACAAGTTTATCTTTCCATAGAAGGAAGGCCACTTGCAGGCACTCCAAGTTCATGAGCACACACTTCAGATACCACAAAGTGCCTCAGGCAAGCCTATCATAGGGATGGTTGTCCCAGACAAGGACCCCACACAGTGTAGTAGAGTCACATCACCATGTCAAACAGATCAAAACAACATAGGACAGATGAGACGAAAGGATCTATTATCAGCATCCGCATTCCTGTTAGTCTCATTCTAAATAGAGTGAGTACAGCTCCCACAGCATTATTGAGGCTGGAAAAGACCTCTAAGATCAAGCCCAGCCCATGACCTAACATCACCACATCAGCCAGACCAGGGCACTAAGGGTCACATTCAGCCTGCCCTTAAATACCTCCAGGGATGGGGACTCCACCACTGCCCTGGACAGTCCATTCCAGGGTCTGATCACCCTTTCTGTGAGGAAGGGCTTCCTAACATGCAACCTAACCCTCCCCTGGCAGCTTGAGGTCCTGCCCTCTCACCCTGTTGTTAGTTGCCTGGGAGAAAAGCCTGACCCCCACCTGACTACAACCTCCCTTCATGTAGTTGCAGAGAGGGAGAAGGTCTACCCTGAGCCTCCTCCAGGCTAAAAACCCCCATCTCCCTCAGACTTTCCCTCTCCATCAGACTTTCCCTCCAGTCCCGTCCCCAACTTTGTTGCTCCTTTGACCTGCTCCAGCTCCACAATCTCTTTCTTGAAGTGAGGGGACCTTCCCTCTGTTCTCAAGGGGAGTACAAGGAGATAATTACATCCCTAGTTGTAAGATGGGGATTGAGATGAGATCAAAGGCAGAAATTCCTCTCTATGAGGGTGCCCAGGCCCCAGAACAGGTTGCCCATGGAAGCCAGCTGCTCCATCTCTGGAAGTGAAGCAAAAAGCACTACAGAGTCCTTCCTACATTCCAATCTCAACAAGTTTCTATTCCACATGAGTAGGGGAACTACCTGGTTTTATTTGGTTAGCAGAGACCTAGAATATCAAGTCCACTGCTGTGATTTTGTAAGTGAAGTTTACAGATGAATCATAGAATCATAGAATCATTAGGGATTGGAAGGGACCTCGAAAGATCATCCAGCCCAGTCCCCCCAACACAGCAGGATCATCTAGGCCAAGTCACACAGGAGCACATCCAGACGGGTTTTAAACATCTGCAGTGAAGGAGACTCCACAACCACCCTGGGCAGCCTGTTCCAGTGCTCTGTCACCCTCACTGGGAAGAAGTTCCTTCTCATATTTATGTGGAACCTCCTATGTTCCAGCTCACACCCATTGCCCCTCATCCTGTCACTAGACGACATTGAGAACAGCCCCGCTCCATCCTCCTGACACCCACCCCTCACATTTTTATAGACATTAATGTGGTCACCCCTCAGTCTCCTCCAAGCTAAGGAGACCCAGCTCCCTCAGCCTCTCCTCAGAAGGGAGATGCTCCACTTCCTTCATCATCCTCGTTGCCCTATGCTGGACTCCCTCCAGAAGCTCCACATCCCTCTGGAACTGAGGGGCCCACAACTGGACACAATACTCCAGGTGTGTTCTCACCAGGACAGAGTAGAGGGGGAGAAGAATCTCTCTTGATCTGCTAACCACCCCCCTTCTTATCTACCCCAGGATGCTGTTGGCCCTCTTGGCCACAAGAGCACACTGCTGGCTCATGGTCATCCTGCTGTCCAACACAACCCCCAGGTCCCTTTCTCCTACACTATTCTCCAACAGCTCAGTCCCCAAGCTATACTCCAGTCTAGTGATGTGCCATTTGGCTCATGCTCCTTCTTGCAGTCTCCATTCCACAAAGCTAACGAGTACAAAATTAAACACCTGAGAAACAAGATTAGTGACACAGTCCATGGAAGATTTGTTGGAGAATGACATGGTCAAACTTAGGGAATGTTCCCTATTCTCTTATATCATCATTCCATCTCTTCAACTGAGATGAAGGAAACCAGCTACCAAACACCGTAAGCTGTTGTTTTCAAGTTCTATTAATGTATTCCTACTGCCATTTTCTGCTCCTAGTCAATGTCTTTGATAGCTGACACATCATTTCTATCACATCTTATTTTGCTGAAGGCATTTTCCAACTCCCTTAAGCCCTTCCACTCCCATCTCCAGTGCACACTTCTGTGCTAATATTAATTTAAATGACCTTTTCTTTCCCCTAGGTCTGCTTTTTAAAT
Source organism: Rhinopomastus cyanomelas (assembly GCA_013400115.1). Classification (NCBI taxonomy): domain Eukaryota; kingdom Metazoa; phylum Chordata; class Aves; order Bucerotiformes; family Rhinopomastidae; genus Rhinopomastus; species Rhinopomastus cyanomelas. Next base: position 115,928 of record VXBP01002342.1, on the reverse strand, counting down.
TTCATGAGATCCCAGGATTATACCTGTACTTACAGCACCCAGTGGGGTACAATTCCCTCCAGACAGAATATAAATGCTCAAGTAACTAAGAAATCAAGTGGAGAAAAGAAATCTTATAGGAAATAAACTATATGGGTGCCACACTCCTTCCTTCTGTCCAGTGGCATCTAGCAAGTTCTTGATCCCTGTTTATAGTTAATCTGCCTGGCACATCCAGAAGAGAGAGAAAGTGGAAGTTACTGAACTTGAAACCTAACCCAGTGAGCACTTCTTTTCCTAAATAAGCTTTTTTTAGCACATTCCTAGCAAGAAGCAGCACAAATATACACAAAATATTGTAATAAGAACGGGGCTGTTGAGAGGCAAGTATGAGTTCTGCAGTAAGAGGATAGGGTCATGAAAGTGTATTATTATTTTATATGTTTTTCATTAAATGTATCTTTTGGGAAGGGTAAAGTGGGATCATATTCAGTACCTTTGGGTTTGTCTTCTTTTCATTGAAGGTAAGAAGATATTTGGGAACATTCTTTCAAGCCCATTTACCTTCTCCCACCATCTGAGATAGCAGTTAACAGCAGAATCACTTCCCAAAACCTAGAAGTTCATTTGCATTGAGGGCCGAACATACAGAAATCACAACCTTCAAAGTTCAATCCCTTTCCCAACGGAAAACAGGGAATCCATGCTCGCTTTCTCCTCCAGCCTCCAAGCTAGGATTGAACAAGGAAAGGACCAAGTCTTTCTACCCGTCCCAGCTCCATCAGCCCTCTTTGGCAGGCTAACCTCCTACAGATTGCTTTTACAACACCTCTCCACCTACTAGTCCTGTTCCTGCTGGGCTGCAGCCTTTTATAGCAGCTGGCTTTTGATTGACACTTTTTCACAGATGGGGGAGGCAAATAGGTCGAATTAACCCTTTTCTCAGGTTGCTGCCAAGTGTGTGTGAGGGGGTTATATGTAATTTTTGTTAATGAAGTGCCTTCTGGGATTGAACCCTGAGCTCCTTTTCCATTGCTGTGCAGTTCAGCACAGCTGACTGGGAAGCAGAAGCAATCTATGTTCTTGATTGTATTTGTCTGTTGTTGGTAAATGAGGCAGTGAAAAGGCAGCATTCTGAACAGACATCGTAAAGACAAACAGTTGTTGGAAAGCAGAAAAAGTGTTTTGTCTCCATAGTTCTCTTTGATTTTTGTTTTGCTAAATGAGGATAAGCAGGAAGAAAGTAAAAAAAAGGAGCTCTTTTCCTGAATTTTTCCTAATGCCTTTCCCTCAAAGGGAAGTCCATGGAGCTGCAGTGTGTCTGGCTCTCTAAGGCAGCGCGCGACACTCTGCAAACAGAGCCTCGGCGTGCTGGCAGCGTGAGAGAGAACTCAGCTGTACTGTGTACAGCCTGTCTGGCTGACCGATGGCTTGCTTGGCTGCCTTCTTCTCTCCTTTCACACTCTCCTGGCCCAGGCCCCCACAGGAGAAATCAATTCAAGAAGGTTTATTAAAATAAAAAGCTCTGTGCCCCACACAGAGCTTTATGGAATTTTGCTGTTTGTGAAAGATGAATAAGGTTAGAGAGAAAAAGCTTCAGAAGGGAGATGTAAATGATTTAAAGCAGAAGTGGCTAAAGTATTTAAAAGTCAATGTTTGCACTGTGACTGCAACTAACCATGGCTACCTAATACCACTTCCCAGAACTCAGATTCTTCTTCCTAATGTGGGTTTAGGCACAAAGCTGGGTGGGAAAAGAGATGGGCACAGAACAAGGTAATGCTGCTTTTAACAGTGAAAGGTGGAGGTTAAGTTGTCACAAAACCATAGAATCATCCAGGTTGGAAAAGACCCTTGAGATCAAGTCAAACCAATAAACCTACTCTACCCAGTTCACCACTATGCTGGATCTCCAAGCACCACACCTAAATTGCCTTTAAACATATCCAGGGATGGTGACCCAAACTCATCCCTAGGCAGCCTGTTTCAGGGACTGACTTCTCTTTCAGTGAAAAACTTTTCCTATTGTCCAGCCTAAACCTGGTGCAGCTTGAGACTGTTGTCTTATCAATAGCAAGGCAGGGTGGTGGAGTTGCTCTCTACATGAAAGAGCAAATGGAATGTACTGAGTTCTGTCCTGGGGCAGATGAAGAGAGAGTTGAGAGTTTGTGGGTGCAGATTAAAGGGAAGGCTGTCATGAGTGACACTGTTGTGGGTGTCTGTTACAGGTCACCAGATCAGAATGAGGTCTTCTACAGGCAGCTGAGAGCAACCTCACAGATACAGGCCCTGGTTCTCATGGGTGATTTTAACTATCCTGATATTTGCTGGAAGACCTACTCAGAGAGACAGCCACAGTACATGAGGTTCCTTCAGTGCATTGGTGACAATTTTCTGATGCAAATGATGGAAAAGCCCACTAGGAGAGGAGCATTGCTGCATCTTACACTCACCACCAAGGAAGGTCTGGTTGAAGCAGTGGAGGTTGAGGGCAGCCTTGGGTGCAGTGACCACAAGATGATGGAGTTGCGGGTCTCGAGTGGTAGGAACAGAACACCTAGCAGAACCACAACCCTGGACTTCAGGAGGGACAACTTTGGCCTTTTCAGGCAATTACTAGGGAAATCCCATGGGACAGGGTACTGACAGGTAAAGGAGCTCAGGGTACCTGGTTAACATTCAAAGACTACTTTCTTGAAACACAAGAGCATTCCAACAGGAAAGAAGTCAAGGAAGGGAGCTGTCTTGATGTCAAGCCCCAGACTGCTGAGGCGCCAAAGGAAGTTGAGGAAAGAGAGGATCTTGTCATGGTTAATGAGGACTGGGTTAGGGATCAGTTGAGAAAACTGGTTGTACACAAATCCATGGGCCCAGATGGGATGCACCCGCATGTACTAAGGTAGACGATGGAAGTCATTGCTAGGCCACTCTCCGTCATCTTTTCTAAGTCATGGCGATCAGAAGAGGTGCCTAGGGACTGGAGGATAGCAAATGTCACTCCAATTTCAAAAAGGGAAAGAAGGAGGACCCAGGTAACTATAGACTTGTCAGCCTCACCTCCATCCCAGGAAAGGTGATGGAACAATCTGTTCTACAGGCTGTCTCCAGGCAAATCAAGGACAGGAGGGTCATTGGGGACAGTCAGCATGGCTTCACCAAGGGGAAAGTTGTGCTTGACCAAGCTGATACCCTTTGATGAGGGCATAACCAGGTGGATAGATGATGGCAGAGCAGTGGATGTGGACTATCTCAACTTGAGTAAGGCATTTGACACAGTCTCACACAACATCCTGGCAGTCAAACTGAGTCAGTGTGGTCTAGATGATCGGGTACTAAGGTAGACCATGAACTGGCTTCAGGAGAGAAGCCAGAGACTAGTGGTCAATGAGACAGAGTCTAGTTGGAGGCCTGTATCTAGTGGGATGTCCCAGGGGTCAGTGCTGGGACCAGTTCTGTTCAATCTATTCATTGATGACTTGGATGAGGGATTAGGGTGCACTGTCAGCAAGTTTGCTGATGACACAAAGCTGGGTGGTGTCGCTGACACCCCAGCAGACTGTGCTGTCATTCAGCGAGACCTGGACAGGCTGGAGAACTGGGCTGAATAAAATCTAATGAGCTATAACAAGAGTAAGTGCAGAGTCTTGCATCTGGGCAAGAACAATCTCAGATACCAGTATAGCTTGGGGCCTGAGCTGTTGGAGAGCAGTGTAGGAGAAAGGGACCTGGGGGTTGTGTTGGACAGCAGGATGACTATGAGCCAGCAATGTGCTCTTGTGGCCAAGAGGGCCAACAGCATCCTGGGGTAGATCAGAAGGGGGTTGGTTAGCAGATCAAGAGAGGTTTTTCTCCCCCTCTACTCTGTCCTGGTGAGAACACACCTGGAGTATTGTGTCCAGTTGTGGGCCCCTCAGTTCCAGAGGGATGTGGAGCTTCTGGAGGGAGTCCAGCGTAGCGCAACGAGGATGATGAAGGAAGTGGAGCACCTCCCTTCTGAGGAGAGGTTGAGGGAGCTGGGTCTCTTTAGCTTGGAGAAGAGGAGACTGAGGGGTGACCACATTAATGTCTATAAAAATGTGAGGGGTGGGTGTTAGGAGGATGGACCCAGGCTCTTCTCAATGTTGTCTAGTCATAGGATGAGGGGCAATGGGTGTGAGCTGGAACATAGGAGGTTCCACATCAATCTGAGAAGGAACTTCTTCCCAGTGAGGGTGACAGAGCACTGGAACAGGCTGCCCAGGGTGGTTGTGAAGTCTCCTTCACTGCAGATGTTTAAAACCCGTCTGGATGTGCTCCTGTGTGACTTGGCCTAGATGATCCTGCTGAGTCGAGGGGATTGGACTAGATGATTTTTCGAGGCCCCTTCCAATCCCTAATGATTCTATGATTCAGTAGGGGCTAGAAAAAGACCTCTACCTCTTCTCAGGAGCAACCAGCTCAGGCATTCCACAACTATTTAACAATGTTTATCACTTAATCTCCACCTTGAACCTGCTCTGTGGTTACTTCTCAAGGGATATTTGCGTAGCACTCCGTGTTCAAAACTTTTTCTACCATCACAATATTCTGTGCCTTAGGTACCACTACTCCATAGTTAGCCACAAACTAAAGTACTGTGTTGGTGTAGGTACTCCTTTGAGTCATAGAATTATGGAATGGCTTGCGTTCAAAGGGACCTTAAAGATCATCTAGTTCCGATCCCCATCATGTCATTAACACAAAGGAGTCAATTCCACCCAGATTTGGAGAGGAAACACAGCTAATAGTTTCACAATTCAGCAAATGCATCTGATAAAATGTATTTGATGTCTTCTGCATGATGATATAATATATCAAAAATCTGATTTTAAACTTTTTGACAAGTTGCCCCAGGCTTTATATCAAAATTAGCCTTGTGCTGCTGCTGCTTAAAGGGAGGAGGGGAGTGTGTGCATTAAGAAAATAAGCAGTATATGAAATGGGTGTTCAAAGTGGAATTTGCCTCAGTACTCCAGTGGTTCCAGGGACTCCTGTGACATACTGTGAACAGACATGAGCTCAGTCTGTCCACTTTCCAAGGTGGTCAAGGCCTTGTGGTTAACATCATGCCAAGCCTGAATGGGAAAAACTTGCCAGGGACTAAATATACTGGCTTGGGCTTGGTGCTGTATTGATGCAGCCACATGGAATTTGGACCAACTAGAATGCAGACAGAGCGAGGCTGTGCTTGCTGACAGTGCACTGGCAGGCAAACTCTGTGTTTACCCGTAAGAGCAAATAAAAGGTCTTCCTACATTGTGTCATTCAGGAAAACAGGCAAGCCACCCTTTCCAAACCTTCCTATAAAACAGGCTCAAGCTCCCCACAAGAAAGGACATATGGGAGGTACATTTGAACAAGCTTCTAGATGGCCTTCTGGTGCTTTTTCCAGTCTGCACTTAGTACAGGGTCAGCGTGCTCACTCACACATGAGTATGTCTCTCTCCTGGGGACATCCAGAGCTTTGCACCTTAGAGGTGAAATACCATCAGCAGGCACCAGTGCTGGCATTCCGGATGGTCACTGACCATTTAGCAGCTGCACAGAAGGCAGAACTGCTTCCCTGTTCATTTTGTTTACACCACTGTTTGAAGTCCTCCCTGTTTTGGTTCCCTGTGCAGAACGATGACAGAACCACTCATACTGCCACTTCATGAGGTCGTGGTGACTTCATAACTCTACAACCACTTCATTTACTTTTACTTAAGTCACTCCAGCTTACACTGCTGAACCTGTGAATGGGTAGTGCTGGGTTTTTTTATTTAAACTCTGCATACTGGAAACAGGAGAGTCACTCACTTCTCCAAGAACCTGAATTAGGAGGCTCATGGAGTATCGAGCAGTCACTTGATTTCCCTCGCTTGATTTCATCTACCTCCCCTGCACAACACCATGTTTCCTGGTTTTAATCAGGAATAGAAGCATAAAAGCTGAAACAGTACTTACAACTATTTATTTTTTTGTAAAATCAGAAACAGGATGTAGCAAACATCTTGTGAGAGAGCTTGTTCTCCTGAGGCTGCTCTACCTGGGTTAGTTTATTCAAATGGTTCTGAATAAACATCTGGAGGAGCCGAGTGCTTTATCCCATCTTAACATTTGACATCCATCTCTAATAGAGGAGTGCACCATAGTGGAATTAGATCCAAAAGGAATTTATCTGCATTTTTGAGTGCTATGTTCAGTGAAACCTCACATCCATAGACAAAATCCACAAATTGTCACTGTGCCCAGACAAGTTACTTGTCACTGTGATGATCTGCAAGGCATCCATACAAAGAAATTGTTTTGACTGAGCTTCATTCCTCAAGGACAATGCCAAGGTTAATTTATTTATTTTTCACTTTGAGGTGGGGGTGGACAGTCCCTGGGAGAGCAGTAGTGTTTGCCAAAAGTGTTTCTGGATGTATCTGCTCACTGACTTCTCTTCAGTTCCACACCTTCCCAAACATCTCCAGGAACGCAGGCTGTGTTCATGATCTCAGCTTGTTCTCACAGTTTCACTCTGCTCAGGTGGCTACTGGCTGACTTTTGTGGGATTTGTGCTAGTGAAAACTGAATGACCATGACCTGTGACACTAAAAAGACACTAAAAAATGGTAGATACTATGTTAGAAACACTGGCCGTAGAGATGGGAAAACAAAAGGAAGTTGAACACTACAAATACTAGAGCCCCATTTTGTTCATTGACTTAAGGAAAGCGCTTTCTCTCTTCAGGAACTGCTGTTTTGGATAAGGAAAGCATTTAGCCCATCTCCTCGCGTTTATTGCAATGCGAAGTGATAAGTCGCTGCTTGAGAGTCTGCAAAGGTATCGGTGAAATTTCCTGAGGTCCCCTCAACTTTCAAGGTCTTTCCAAGCTTTCTATTTGATACAGTCTCGAGGCCCCATATTACAAGTTACAGCTTGTACAATCAAATTCTGTCTAATCCAAAAAGAAGTTTCAGGGACCCTTCTTCCTCCTCCTTTAAGTCATTACTGTATTTTTATTGTCATTCCAGGACTCATGACCATTTAATAGCCAGTTGCAGCTGTACTTTGGAAACAAACCTTTCTTAAAAACCACTTACACAGAAATAATTTGCTCTAGGTAAGACCGAGATGAATAACCTCATCTCCAGCAAACTAGTTCCGCAACAGAGAGTGCATGTTGTAAAGCCACACCTGTTTAAGGGAAGCCAGACTGCGGAAACATTGGCGGTCCCTAGGACATATAGTGCGTTTCATATCCTCACACTTGGAGGACTTAATGAAGATTGACCAATATCTTCCAAAGGATATAGTTCAGATAGTTTAGGGGTGAACTTGTAGAGGAGGACTGATGGTTGGACTCGATGATCCCAAGGGTCTTTTCCAACCTGAATGATTCTACGATTCTATGATTCTATAGTACCATAGATACATCTACGGGGCATAAGAAAGGCTAAACTTGCTACCTTCCTCATAACAACATCTTTTGTCAGGCTACAAAAGGCACATTTAATAAACTAAGAGCATGGGTAGTTCATACTGAAATTGAAATATTTCACTTTGTGCCTGTCTGTTAAAGATTCTAGATAGGAAGAAGCAAAGGGGATCAGTGTTAAGATGGTGTTGTGATCCCGAGCTACAGAACAGGACTTGAGAGGCACACACATGCCAGTGCATGCTAAAATATTTCCAGAGACGTGAACTTCATTATGGTTTGTGGCTGCATTGTCCCAGTGAACCACTATAATAGTTACTGTTGTTATTTATAGTAATAAAACACAAATAGCTAAGAGTAATATCTAATTGAAAGCTCTCTCCCAAAGAGGAAACCTTTCTCAGATGATATTCTCCCTGCCCCATACATCCTTTCTGTGCTAAGTCACACAACTTCCCAGATGTCTGATGGGAATAAAGCACCTCGCAGCCCTCCTTGACCATTCATTAGTATCTTTCTAGCATCACACATCCCTGTTCCATTACTGAAAAGCTACTCCCTCTCAGTTACTAGTCCCAGGGTATTATAACGGGAATAATCTTTCAGATAATCACTAAATACTGCGTCTCTCGTAAAAATGTGGTAGTCAGGTTGTACCAGTTAATCCCAAGGGATTCAAAGATAGCACCAACTTCCAGAGGTTCTGTTGATTTCACTGCAATCGTTTTGCCTAGGATGAGTGTAGATTTGGCTGTTATTAACTATTTCACTGTGTAAATAGCAAGGAGATTCTTTTCAAAGCATCACTCAGCATGTGTCCAGGTGACTCAGCTGCTTTATGTAGTTAACTACAAAGTGTTGTCTCAAATCACCACCACAGGAACAAACAAGTAGTGTAGCAATGTAGAAAACCATAGAATCATTGGATGTGTTGAGTTGGGAGGGACCTCCAAATGTCATCTAGTCTAACCTCCCTATAATAATATGTTTTACAAGGATCCCAGAGAGTTTGAAACTCAAGTTGGTTGTTTCCAAACACTCACAGGGATGAAGAAGAAAATACACTTGTACAAACAAGGGAACAATGCATCTCAGGGAAGCCCTCACTCCCTGCACCCTATTTCTTTGTGCAATACATTAATGTTAACCTGACAGGGCACATAACTGGAGAACTCAAGCTAAATAAACGAAATCAGCTGTCTGACTTCTTTAAGATAAATTATGTTATTACAGCATAATTGTGTAACTCTGTATAGCTTACAGCAGCAAAAGGATGTGTATTTCACATGCCCTACTATAATTACATTCCCATTATAATTTTGCAGTTAGTTGCTATGAGCTCTGGTCATGAAAACATGCCAATTTTGTATGGAATTGAAGTCTGCCTAATTTTAGCAAATTGAGAGCTGCACAAAAGAAAAGAGATAAATGCTATGTTGTTATTTTTCATTAGAGAATTGCTATATTAAGAGGCTGTGATCCAGCTGTGTTTGTTTAAATAAAAGTGTGATTTGAATACTTCCTACAGCTATGTTCCTGCCAATGAATAAAAGATAAAATGCGGCTCTCGTTGGATGTTAGTCTCTGAGTTCTAGCTGACTCAGAGGTTTATTGTTTAACATAAGGAAGTGAAAAGCATGTAGAGCAGACCACACACAGGGCTCTTTTGTGTATTGTTTCAAGCCATACCACTAATACATTTGTTCCACCAAGGCTTGCAGCAGTTCAGCTGTGCTAAAATGCTCCACTTAACTGTGAAAAAAATAATAATAAAGTAGTAATTACGTCTGGATGGCAAATGCAGCCTAGACCAACATCATGAGTAATGTAAACAGGAACTAATGCCATTCAGAGCTGCATGTTATCATCATTATGATAATGAAATTAAGTTTTTATTTCCAAAAAACAAGCCCTTTAACATAGTACTCAGTGTCTGTATAAACACACCGACTTCTGCTCATAGCCTGACGTGACTCTGAAGTTGCTGAGCCAACATCCTTCTAATGTATACATCTACGCATAAATACACACGTGAGATGTACACTGCAGTCCAGGAGCCAGCCTAGAACTTATCGCAGCCAACTTGGAACTGGCTACGTGTTGGAAAAGCCTTTCACAATGCAACTAAAATGATGCTTATAAATAGCCCCCGCGTTGTAGCTGCCTGGTTTGTAGGTTCCTTCATGGTAATCTTAGATCGAGGCACATCATTCTCAGGGAGCTGATATGTTTGAATGGATTTCATTATGGGCAAGTGCAGCAGTGAGTGGCTGCATGCCAGTCAGCACCGACTAGCAAAGGGCTTAGGTTGTCAAAGGATTGACTTGGGCTGTCTGAGCTCATTTAAATAACACAAACATCTCCAGTTTGAAAAAGGGGGGGAAAGAAAATAAAGAAAGAAAAGCAAGTCTTTTTCCACTATAATCTTTGCACTGGAATTACAGAATCACAGAACATTAGGGATTGGAAGGGACCTTGAAAGATCATCCAGTCCAACCCTCCTGACACAGCAGGATGACCTAGATCCAGTCGCACAGGAACATGGTCAGGTGGGTTTGTTTTAAATGTTTCCAGAGAAGGAGACTCCACAACCCCCTGGGCAGCCCCTTCCAGTGCTCTGTCACCCTCACTGGGAAGAAGTTCCTTCTCAGATGGATGTGGAACCTCCTCTGTTCCCACTCACACCCATTGCCCCTTGTCCTATCACTACATGACACTGAGCAGAGCCTGGCTCCATCCTCCTGACACCCACCCTTCACATAAATGTTAATGAGCCACAAGAAGATGCCAAATGCTGCCAATAGGGTTTTTTCTAAATGCTAGCATCTGGCTGTAACTCTTCTAATAACTCAACTCTCTGAGCATTGAAAAGGGGATCCTGCTACCCCAGGATCCCACCAAAGAAATCCTAGTGACACCTGAAAGGGAGGATTGCGGTAGTTGGCAGAAGTTGGCTCAGCTCCGGATTTGAAATGAATTTAATCAGAACACTGATGTAGGGCTGAGTGGCAGTCCCCTCACCACTATAATGGATTGAAAATGCGTGTTGCATACGTACAGTTAGTTCAGTGACTCATAACTATACTCCAGACTTGGAATAATCCAAATTACAGGCTAATAAGGAGGTTGTTGAGTAAACCAGCCTGGCATGAAGAGTATCCATAGCCAACAGGACCATCCATAGTCAGTTTGGGACTTGGACTACGTGTTTGGAGAAAAATCTTGCAGATCTAACAGCAAGTGGCATCATGCATTTTACATGAGAAAATGGAGTTTTGTGCCCAATCTTTGTCTTATCTAGGCCAAGTGGAAAACGAGAAGGAAGACCAGAAACATCCGTCCACCCCTGCTTTTTGGGCAAACAGAAAAGTAAGGATGTGCAGAGAAGAACCCTCATATTTGAGTGCAGTGCAGGAAAATGTTCCATTCTCATCTTCTCTCCTCAGATGATGAACTACAGCCCTGAGCTGGAGTCCCCAAGCCACCAGGGCAGAGCAACAGACACATTGCTCTTGCCGCAAGCCTGTGCTGAAAGAACAGCCTGGAGCCTATGAGTGTGTTGAAGCTGTAATATGTGCATTTTAAAGACACAGTCTCAGCTCGTTCTACAGGACTTTATGCCTCAAACTCTCAAGAGTCTTAGTAACAATATCCTGTCTGCTTTTTATGTAGCACCTGTCAACCTGGAGGGACCAAAACCACTTCAAAAAGTCTGTGTGGTTGTTGCTGTTAAAAAACTCATGAATCACTGCTTGAGTTGCCTGCAGGAGGCTGAAATGTAGGATATTTAGCATTAAAGAAGTGCAAATAATTAGCTATGAATAATTTATCCCCTCAAATCAGCTTCTTTTTGACTTTATTGAACATCTGCAAATAGGTCTCAGCCTCACTCTTAGCTTTGACAGTTTCATTTCACTTTTACTTTTTTTTACATTACTGCATAATTTTATGAACCATCTTCTACCTCAAACCACTGAAGACAGTAGAGGGAAGATGAGCAAAATTTAAATTACCTGATTACAAAGATGACAGAAGTCACTAATACATGGCAAGAAAGAATTTTTTAAATAAAATGGTGGACAAAAGAAACACTAAGTAAAGGGCAGAAAGAGATGAGCGAGATATGGAAGAGGGTGAATTATCCAGAAGACAACTAGACAGAGATGTTTTGTGGAGACATTTAAAAGCAATAGCATTTTGGACCTCTAGGCTGAGAGGGGCTGGAGAGGATGTAAGAGTAAGTAGAATAAATGTGGTTGGTTGGATATGCATGTCTTGGAGCAGACATCCCCAGGGAAACTCTAATCACCAGGATGAAAGGAAGAGAAGGTATGAGTAAAATCTGAGGAGGGAGACATCAAACCTGTGGCATGACAGAAGCTGTTTCTGAAGCTATGATTAATTCACAGCTTAAAATGGATGAATTTAGACTTATCCCTTCTGCTCAGAACTTGTCTATAAACATACTTGCTTATTTGAAATTGCTGAGGAGTTTTCTGAAAATCCATTTCAGTCAGAGGTTGATGCCCAGATATTTGGTTTCATATGTCTTCAGTCCATGGCGTGTGTTGGGATGTCCCAACCATGTGATACTGGTGCTTTCCTAAGCATAGCTTGCTGTGTAAGCACTTTCTGCTACATGTGGGCAGTGGTGAAATGAAACTCTGACTATATATATGCAAGGTAAGTGCAGAGAAGAATGCTGGATGCCTTTTTTAAACTAGTACCCGTAAGAATCACACAGAATCACAGAACCACAGAACATTAGGGATTGTAAGCCACCTCGAAAGATCATCCAGTCCAACACCCCCACCACAGCAGGATCACCCAGACCAAGTCTAGGTGGGTTTTAAACCTCTCCAGAGAAGGAGACTCCACAAACCCTCCAGGCAGCCCCCTCCAGTGCCCCGTCGTCCTCACTGGGAAGAAGTTATAGAATCACAGAATCAGTCAAGGTGGGAAGGGACCACAGGATCATCCAGTTCCAACACCCCCACCATGGGCAGGGACACCCCACCCTAGACCAGGCTGGCCAGAGCCCCATCCAGCCAGGTCTTAAACACCTCCAGTGGTGGGGGCTCAACCACCTCCCTGGGCAACCCATTCCAGGCTCTCACCACTCTCACAGTGAAGAACTTCCTCCTCACACCCACTCTAAATCTACCCATCTCCAGCTTTGCTCCATTGCCCCTAGTCCTGTCGCTACCTGACATCCTAAAAAGCCCCTCCCCAGCCTTTCTGTTGGCCCCCTTCAGATACTGGAAGGCCACTATAAGGTCACCTGGGAGCCTCCTCTTCTCCAGACTGAACAGCCCCAACTCTCTCAGTCTGCCCTCATAGGAGAGCTGCTCCAGCCCTCTGATCATCCTCGTGGTCCCCCTCTGCACTCGCTCCAGCACGTCCACATCCCTCTTGTAATAAGGGCTCCAGAACTGGATGCAGTCCTCCAGGTGGGGTCTCACCAGAGCAGAGTAGAGGGGGAGAATCACCTCCCTTGACCTGCTGGCCACACTTCTCCTGATGCAGCCCAGGAGCCTGTTTGCCTTCTGGGCCGCAAGTGCACACTGCTGGCTCAAAGATTTCCTCTTAGGATAAAATTCAAGAGAATTCCTCAAGACAAGGAGAGGTGGATTTAGAATGATAACCTTAATGAATGCTCTAAGGAGAGAAATTGAAGAAATAATTGTTTCTTTCTAGGGATCCACTACCAGCACAGTAGTTTGGACATTTCTTTGTTTTCTAGGCTTTACTGTTTCAACACCTTTCCCCGCCTTTCTCACTGCTAGCAAGGTTTACTTGTGCTTACAGAAATACTGAGGAGCTGATTTTCTAGCTGTAACTGAACTGAAATAAACTGAAAGAAGCAGAGCCATTGTAGGATTAAAGCAGTTCAACACTTTACAATATGCAATGATTCAGGTTTTCAGCTATCTTTCCCTATCAGAATACCCCACAAATTACAACTGAGCACGCCGGCACTGACAGCAGTGCTACTGCCTGCCGAAGGTTAGAGCAGCCTTGCAGGGATCCCGTTAACTGAGCAGCATCTGCCAAGTGCAGCCCAGCACTTGGAAGTGCCTCCTTCCTCCAGCGTGAGATGGCTGGTAAAAGGCAACAGCAGCTGCTGGTAAAGGTGACCTGACAGTGTTGGGTCAAAGGTTGGATGTGATGATCTTAAAGGAATCTTCCAACACAAGAAATGTTGTAATTCTGTGAAAGGTCACTTGCATTATTGCTTTCTGAGCCCCTGCAGCTGCACATAATCCTAGCAAAGGCATTGAAGCCAGGACAGACCACAGGTGACCCATTCCACATGGCACAAAATGTCTCCCAAAGGCTACAAGCAAGATCTGGGTCTTTGCTGCAAAAGCATGGAAGCTGCTGTCTGCCATAGTGTGGATGCAGGAGGGAGCAGGACTCACTCCAGATTCTGTACGTTGAGTGCAGACAGCTAACTCCACCAGTCATCCTGAACAATTAAGATCATAGAATCATAGAGCCACAGAAGGTTAGGGGTTTGAAGGGGCCTCTGGAGATCATGTAGTCCAACCCCTCTGCCAAAGCAGGATCACCTAGGACAAGCCACACAAGAATGCACCCAAGTGTGTTTTGAAAGTCTCCAGAGAAGTAGACTCCACAACCTCTGTGGGCAGCCACTTTCAGTGCTCTGTCACCATCCCAGTAAAGAAATTTCTCCTCAAGCTGAGGTGGAATTTCCTATGTTCTAGCCCATATGGACAAACCCATAATTTGTCTATATCAATGGATGAACCAGTACGAACAGGAAAACATCTTAGACATTAGACTTTGATTATTATTTTCTTATATTAGACTGTGATTCTTTGACTCTGTGTGTGACTAGCCTACACATACACATACATCTAGCCTACCACATATTACATCCTGTATTTAGCTAGTTAATTTTGCTTTAGAGGAAGGTAGAAGCCCTCAAGCATGGAATTAATTAAATGCCACACAAACACAAGAGAACTCATGTTCACTGATCAAATCTCTTTTCACCACCCTTTTGCAGATAACGAATCAGCAGATCAAACAACCTGAGGTTCATGATCAGAACCAGTGGTTTCAATCTTGCTCTTATCCTGTTTTACAATCTCTTGCATTAATTCATTAAGCTGTTCTAGAAACACTATCCTTTTGGTGAGGCTATTCCAGAACTCCTGGCAGCTACAAACTGTCTTCTAATTCCTAGTCTAAAAATATTGAGGACAATATATATCCATTTGATATTCTACCAGCTTTATGTTACTTCTCTTTAAATGGCTAAATAAAACATTCTCATCCTTCAACACAGTGCTAGGGAGCACTCATCTCATGCAGCTACTTCTCACCAGCATTTGTGATAATAGAACGGGATTCCCATGTCCTGCAGAAACACATCGCAACAAACAGCTCCTGCCATTCACTGTAGAAATGGTGCTTGGAACTGGGGTGGGGGTTACTCTCAGTGGTGGATCTATTTTAATGTACTTCAAAAAGATGGATGTTATTAATCTTTCCCAAAGCTCAGGGTCTTTTTCACTGACTAATTTTCTTTTGTTACTACCACAGAGGTAAAACTTGAGAACTAAAAGAAGAGACTGAGACTCGGCGCACAACACGAAAGCCAGAGCTGTTTCTGGTCCATGAGCAGCTTGTCTTGGTGCCATAGTGCAGCGGAGGTAGCTGAGTTCTTTAGTGAGAAACATGGGAACATAGGAGGAATGCAAGCAAGGAAGGATCCAAAAGATTAAGGAAATAGTAGGGATGATGATGAGGTAAAATAGGACGAGTAATACAAATTTTTCAGGGGAATAGGCAAGGAAAATAACCTCTTTTGGCATCATTCCTTTGGACCAAATGGATGAGAAGTCCATGAGATGGAAAGTTGTCCTGAACCAAGACAAAAGGAATTAATTTCTTCTTTTCTGAGCCAAAGACTGGAGTGTATCAAACCTAATCATTCCAAGTCGCAGGCCTGAGCAGCAGGAGAAGAGTGGTTGCAGCCAAGGGCCATAGAGAACCAAAAGAGAAAAATACTGAGGATATGTTAGGAGTTAACTTCTGTCTATAAAACATTTCAGCTATGGCAAAACAGCCAGGAAGACTGGTCCATGCTCTGAGATGGATGATTAGGAAGAGTCCAGGAGCAGAAGGACAGGAGAAAGTGGCTGTAAAGACACCAGGTGAATGTGCTGAATGGCTGGTCTAAAAATGGGCAAAGGGTATGAAGAGATGAGAGAAGAGCACAATTAAAAGAGCCTGGAGGCACTTTGTCTTGGACAGAGAAAGGAGAGGGTGCAACAAGGAGATGAAAAATAAACAAACCCCAAATGTAAAGAACAAAAGAAAGAAACCCTGTTTGTTTTCTGTTAGAAAAGAAGTACTAGTCCATGTGTCCTGGCCAAGATTCCACTCCTCATTGTTCTAGCTTAATTTTTCATATGCATAAAGATGTTGCCCACATATTGTTCTTTTCTATTTGGCTTTATAGCATTACCTGCTATACTTCATGTAAATGAGAAATACTTTTCAAAAGTGCCTACTGTACTCTGCATATCATATGTTAGGGATGAGGGAAGCTGCTCAGCAAAGATCTATTATTAATGTTCTTGGATCATCAGTGCAGAACACAACAGACATTTTTTTATATTGTAAGGTTTTATCTCTCTTCTCCTTCTGTGGAAATGGTGAGGTTTCTCACAGGCAAGAGCCACAAAGCAGGTTCAAGACTGAGTGTGGCTAGAAGTACATATGGATTTTGGATACAGTTCCGTTACGCCTTACTTCAGCAGAATATCCAAGGCAACAAAGAGAGAGGAAATGTGAAACCGTCCAAAACACTGGCTGAGCTGTAGTGCCAGGGGGGGAAGAAAGCACGGAGAGACAGAGAATGCCTGAAATGTCTGCAAAATGTAACTCAATTATCAGAGATCAGCCATAACAAGGAAAAAAAAAACACATAAGGCTGCAGGAGCTATAAGTATCAAATAGTTACGTTTGCTGCATTTATAAACAGACATCTTTTGGCAGGAGACTCAAAGAGGCCTCCACGAGGCACGAGAATCTGGGCTTGAATCCATTCACTCTGTGAATTAATTGACTTGGTTTGAACTCTACTGTTTTCAGTTGGAGAATTCACTGTGAACATGTTGTACATATCTCAGATATCAAATAGCAAATGTACTGAAGCCAGATACTGAACTGGAGCCAGAAATTTTTCATTAATCAGTATTGTATGCTTTCTGTGAATAGGAAATAGAACAACAACGAAAAAGCAGACAAGAATGGGGAAAATATTTTTCTCTCTCCCTGTTTCTACACCCCCACATATGCTATTATTATTATTCAGTATTTACATTACAGTCACACCCAGTGATTCCAACCAAGGCAGAAGACCCACAGCACTGGGTACTGTGCAAAATTTAAGGTAACTGTGCACTTTAAGGTAACAGATTCTCTTAAGAGCTTAGAGTCCAAACAGATGGGACATATGGGAGAGAGACGAAGAAAGGTGACTGAGTTGGCCAGAGGTCAGACAGTGAGTTCATGGAAAAGCTGAGAATCCTTTTATAGGGGGAAATCCTTAAATCACTGTTAAAGCCCCTAAGTTTTATGAAGAAAAGAGTTCAATCCACAACACCAGCGACCCAGGACTGAGCCTGATTCATCAGTCTCCACTGGCTCCCCAGAGCTGCAGATCAAAATGCGTTCCAGGCAGAATGAGCAGCTGAAAGCAACAATAACAGATTATCCTATCACACTTACACACTTCAGTGAAAGGGCAAAAATACAAGGGATCTGAGAGCACGGTAGCCCTCAACATCATCTGACAGAAAAGAAATTGCATCCCTCTTTGTGGCCCTTTATAATACATCAACTAAGAGGTCAGACCCAGTATCTTCACAACCCAGTAAAGGATGGTTGGTTAGACTTCCCTGTCTTTGCAGTTCTCCCTTGCAAAACATAAATAGAGCCAAAGCACCCCACAATTGACATCAGTCAAATACACAGACAAATGGAAGGCAGAAGCTCAGCAAATCCAGTCCTTCCCCATCCCTGCTGTACACAAATGAGGTAGTAAGTGAGCCTGAGCTGCTGTGCATTGTGTTCTCTGCTTCAGCCCCATCTCCCACATAGCCTGTCCTGAAAAAGCTTCATTGCTGTTGTGTGTTTAGACTGTGCTACTCCATGGCCAAAAGCATTTATCTGGAAAAGACAAGAAAATCTGCAGGAATATACTCTAAATATGTGAAGAATCTGCTGGAATTTGATGATGGCTGCTCTGCCTTGGCTCAACTTTCTAAGCTACCTATTTGCAAGCCAAATATACACATAAAAAGAGAAAGAATATTACACAGTTGCTGGAGGGAAGGACATTTCTTCTTATACAAATGAGCAGGGAGAAATGGAACACAGCAAAGAAGACCATGACCAGGAAAATAAATGAGCAGATGGAGAAAAAAAACAAATGAGGAAATAACACCAGGCAGAGTCATGGCTGTGATTCCAGACAGCCTACCTGCAAATGTTTTATGGTGAGCAAGCATAAGAATATTTCCGCTGGCCTCAGTGTTTGCCTTCCTTTACTGGCACATCCTACTTGCCCTAAATCCTGCCCAATGCTGGAAAGATCTCAGAGCAAAAGCACAAAGGATTTATTTATGTCTCTGTGACTTACAAAGCTGCTGCCAGTAAACTGGGGAAGCCTCTCGGGGAACCCACTGACCCAAAGTTCTCCCCACCTCATTCACCTCATATTCAGACCCCAAGCATCCCATTAACTTCATCACCAGGTCTTTTGAAAACTAGAGAAAACTCACTGAACAAATTGACTCCATAAACCACCTACCTTTGAGTTTACAATCATTACTTTACAGGTCCAGTCCAGAGTAGCCTGATCAGAATTAAAAGACACACACTGCTTCTTAGCCCAAGAACAACTACCGTAATGCAGTACATAGAGGCTATTGTTTTCTAGCTTAATGAACAACTAGGAATAAGCTCATCAGTAACATTGACTAGATAATGCATGTTAAATACCACTGCTTGTCTTTAGCATGCTTTTAAAAAACCACACCTTTTTCCTCCTGAAGATATATACAGCATTTGAACAACTGTTTGGAGCTCATTGTCTGAGATTTGTTAAAGCCTGGCGATTCCACTCAATTTGGTCACAAACCAAGGTGTGGCTTTGGCTTCTGAATTTTTCTGGTTTATATAGAGTGCTCAGACTAGTGACACCCATGTACACTCCAACTTCCTGAGCAACAACATATGTGTCAGCAGCCAGACTATTTCACAGATTTAGGAAGGTAAAACAAACACCAAGGAAACACAGAAAGTACACATCAGCATTTTTTTCCCCTACCTTGGCCTGTGTTTGCACAATTGATAGGTAGGAAGGAGAACACATTTTCTGCAAATATAAAGAGTCTCTAAATCTCACGCAATTAAAATTCACTTGTGGTCCATGCTTGTTACTCTGTTTCTTATTAATGACTAAAATGTACTATTCAATCTATTCATTTATGACTTAGATGAGAGATTAGAGTGCACAGTCAGCAAGTTTGCTGATGACAGAAAGCTGAGAGGAGTGGCCTACAACCCAGCAGGCTGTGCTGCTATTCAGTGGGACCTTGACAGGCTGGAGAGCTGGGCGAGGAGACATTGAATGAACTCTAACAAGGGCAGTGTAGAGTCTTGCATCTGGGCAAGAACAATCTCAGATACCATTATAGCTTGGGGCCTGAGCTGTTGGAGAGCAGTGTAGGACAGAGGGACCTGGGGGTTGTGTTGGACAGCAGGATGACCATGAGCCAGCAATGTGCTGTTGGGGCCAAGAGAGCCAACAGCATCCTGGGGTGGATCAGAAGGGGGTTGGTTAGTAGATGGAGAGAGGTTCTCCTCCCCCTCTACTCTGCCCTGGTGTGACTGCATCTGGAATCTTTTGTCCAGTTCTGGGCTCTTCAGTTCCAGAAGAACACAGAAATGCTTGAGAGAGTCCAGTGCAGAGCCACAAATGATGAAGGGAATGGAACATCTCCCTGATGACGAAAGGCTGAGGGAGCTGCATCTTTTGAGCTTGGAGAAAAGGAGACTGAGGGCTGACATCATTAATGTTTATAAATTTGGGAAGGGTGGGTGTCAGGACAATGGCTCTTCTCAGTGTCATCTAATGATAGGACAAGGGGCAATGTGTGTGAGCTGGAACACAGGAGGTTCCACATTAATATGAGAAGGAACTTCTTCCCAGTGACGGTGACAGAGCCCTGGAACAGGCTGCCCAGGATGGTTGTGGAGTCTCCTCTGGAGATGTTTAAAACCTGCCTGGCCATGTTCCTGTGCATCTTGATCTAGGTGATCCTGCTTTGTCAGGGGGATTGGACTGGATGATCTTTCAAGGTACCTTCCAATCCCTAAAGTTCCGTGAGTCTATGAAATTATGGACAAATGAAAATACAACTTGATAGTTTAATAATAAAAGAAGAGGGGGATTGGTTATTTTTGGGAAGGTTATTTCTTTCTCTTTATTTTTTACTGTGGGTTTTGTTTTGTTTGTTGGTTGGTTTCTTTTTTTCAAATGGCCCCCAAAACTACCAATCTTCCTCAAGCAAGAGGAATACAACTCACTAAGAATTGCACTACAAAACCAGTGGGAGAGTCTGACACAGCTAACTATGCTCATAAAGTATGCAAATTGTATTCTTCTTTTCAGCACCCTTTTAGTCTGTTCCAGAAATAAATGTAATTGCTTATAGCAAAGTCTGAAGAAAGCAAAGTCAATAGACAGATGTGTTATATGTTTGGGTGAAAGAGTGCATCTTCTCAGCCTTCTTTACTCCCATTTCTGGTAGTTAGACTTCAAATAAAGTATGACTACGATTCCATCTTTGGCATGGAGAGATTGCCAGCTGTTGAAATCAAAGCAGTTTAATTTAATCTAGACGACCACTGTCTGGTTGAAATGAAATATGAATATTTATCATTACTGAATACATGAATTATTTACGGTATTTATATTAGCCAGGAAGGGAGTTGCAAGCATCTTTGAAAGACGAGATGGTTGTGCTGCTGACTGCAAAGAGACAGAAATATAAAAATATTCTCCAAATATTTTATTTATGGATTGAACATACACAGTGTGCATAACAAGCTCGTTTGGGGAACATATATGTCTATGTATACAGATGTATATATAAATTGTCCTAGAAGAACTGAGAGAAGGGCAATGTTCTTGATTCCAAGAGGATCAGAATGTTGTAGGATGAAAGCCAGGCAAAGTGTGAACAGGTAGATGATAATAAGCAAAATAAATGGGATTGAGAAAGAGTCTATAGTTTACAGGTCCATAGGATGAGTGAAGGAAGCAGGAGAAAAGGCAGAATTGAGTAGGGACAAGTCATGGACCCAGGAAAGAAGCATAAGATGCTTCACTGAAGTAAAGTAAGAAACAGAGATGAAATTTGAAGCTGAGAAACTTTATAGGTGGTGATCCTGAGAAAGAGGAGCTTTTCCATTTGGTCTCTATAGCAGGCAGACAACTGCTGATAACAGCCTGTCTAGAATTTGAAGAGAGAGGCAGGGGTTGTGAGAGTGAAGGCACCCAAGGATTCAGCCTGAATGAGAATGGCTGGAGCGCCGGCTGCAGTCACAGCTCAGCACTAACCGGGGCTCCTAATAAAGAATAAAATGCGTTTCAGAAATGTGGAGCCTTCTTGTGCTATTATACAGCATATTGCATGTACAGAAGCATTTGAGGTCACCCTCTTGGCACTCACAGCATGGAAGGATGTGTTGCCATGGGAAAACAAAGCAGCATAGTGAGGGAAAAATACAGTGGACTCTACACTATTCAATGTGAATCAAGCAGAAGCCATCTATTAGTTCTCAAGCTTTCCCTTCTCTCTTTCCCTACACGTGATTATGTATGCTATAAGAAGTATGCTGTCTTGCTCATGAGACAATCATACCTTTTAGCTGGCTTTCCCATTAGTTCTTCCTCAGGTCTGGTAAGCAAGCAGGCAGAGTTTCCCCTCTACTGTAGCTTTCCCTCCCATCCTTGTCTCTTGTGGCCTTCTCGGTTATCTCACCCCCATGGCACCTGGGTCTTCTCCACCAGCTAGCAGCATTCCTTAGCTATGATGTCTTAGGCCTGAAGTAGTGTCCGTTGTTTTACACTACCACAGCACAGTAGAAGCAGAGTAAATAGGCAGCACTCTGATGATTGGGAAAGCTGGACACACTTTGAGCGGGTAGAGTAGAAGGGTTTGTCTGTATCTTCACTCAAATCTAAGCTTTGAATTCACGGAGTTGATTCAAGAAATAAACTGTGTGGATACCTGTTGGAGTGTAGTGTAGGGGAAAGGGACTTGGGGGTCCTGGTGGACAGCAAGATGACTATGAGCCAG
>VXBP01002342.1:0-94021 GCA_013400115.1 Rhinopomastus cyanomelas | reverse complement strand
GATTGGACTAGATGATCTTTCGAGGTCCCTTCCAATCCATAGTGATTCTATGATTCTATGATTCCTTTACTTCGAGATTTGGATAGCATTTTGCTGTGGAGTAACAGAATTGTTCCATCTGACTGCTAAAATGTCCAGTATGGATTCAACATTTTTCCACATATCGTTGTGAGCTCTCAGAGGTCACCTTTGCCTGAAGGTGAGCAATGCAAGCGTCCTCAAAGAGTTCGTGAACTTTAAGAGACATGAACATGGAGACAACACTGGATGTTCTAGTTTGACTGCAAAGATATGCACTTGACTCTTTTGGTTTTCCAAAACCAGCAGGGATGAAAATGCTAACAGTACACTAAGGAGAAACTGAGGCACAACTTACATTGTTATGCCAACGTGAAAGACAGCTGCTGCATTATTGGATACCAAAAACACCCAGAATTTTTCTTAAATCTTAGTAAAGGCCAATCACTGCCTTGGTAGATAGAAAAAATGCTTATGAAGAGAATATTCTTTGAAAGCCTGTTACAGAGCTCTCTGCATTTATTTGAGATCTTGTCTATACTTGAAGTTAATTTAACCTAGGGTCGATGTGAGTTTTGAATGCCAAATCCATTTTCAAGCAATTCCAAGCAAGGCAAGCCACGCCACGGTCACATAACCCCCACTACCTTATCACGTAAAATAATATTGCTGTATTATCATGTCAGATGCTGGGCAAAGCAAGACTGGGGCTGTATTGACAAAACCATCGAATAGCCTGTTTGAACTGTTTCTGCATTTTCTCGTGCTGGTCTTGCAGCCCACGGAAGAATCTCTATGCACACGCATTACCTATTAAGATGCATGAGAGTGTTAGGAAGGAAGATGGAGTTGCTCGTCCTCCCTGTCTGAATCCAGAAGATGCCAAGAACAGCTCCAGCTTATCCATATTTTTGTCCTCTTAGCCTGTGAGTGACCTATTCAGTGAAAATATGCAACACATTATGTAGATGCTATTAGGAACACAACTCTATCTCAGAAACTAAAAAGGTCAGATTAATATTAATTATCTTACAGGTATCAAGCTATATACTATACATACATATTTCTCCTAAAGGTCAACATGGCATTCCTTCATTTTATATCCATCTGCTTCATTAGGTAAGCAAAAGTAAGCTAGATACAATGGATTATTTTTGGTAGTTGTAATCAACAATTTCATCAAAAGCACATTTTTCACCTGTGATAACAACATAATGGAAAACTAGATCAATACATTAATTATATCCCCTGCTTTCTAAACTTATTTTTCCAAATGAATTACGGTAAGTGTTGTTGTAGAGACTGGGAAGGAAAAAACCCAACTGTACAACTAAAAGATATTACCTTTCAGTGCCAGGCAAATGGTCTCAAATATATGTCTGTCTGGTTGTTGGGTTTTTTTAATTTTTCAAAGACTTTCGTTGTTGTTCCATAGAAAGATCAGAAATTAGGAAATATCTAATGATAATGGCCTCACAAGAGCAAAGAAACAGTGTAACTGATTTCACTAGCACATTACACAGAACAAGATCATACAATCATAGAATTGTTAAGTTTGGAAGAGACCTACAATATCAATCAAATCCCATTACATCCACATCTAGGGCCACATCTACTTTTTATGAACACCCCCAGGGACAGCTGTTCCACAGCCTCCCTGGAAAACTATTTCCAATACACCACTCTTTCAGTGAATACTTTTTTCCTAATGTCTAATACAAACCTCCCCGGCACAACCTGGAGCAATTTCCTCTTGATCTATCCATAGTGACTCTCCACAGCCTTCTTTCAGGTAGTCGTAAAGAGTCTCCTCTCAAGTCCCTTTTCTCCAGACTAAGCAATTCCACTTCCCTTAGTGACTTCTCGTAAGACCTGCTCTTCAGGCTCTTCGCTAACGTTGTTGCCCTTCTTCGAACACACTCCAGCATCTCAGTGTCCTTGCATTGAGGTGCACAAAACTGAATGCAGTACTCAGGATGAGCCCTCATTAGTGCTAAGTACAGCAACAGGACTCAGCATCCAGTAAACAGGATGAAGTTACAGCACACTGCTAGATGGTAAAAATGGCAGTTGGAATATTAGACTGGGGAAAATCCCAAATCTTTACTTCATGGGACCTCTTCCCATACTGCAGTGAAGATAAGCATTCCCATCATCTCCATCCACACGAGGTTCTGTGACCACCACAAACAGAGACGCAAGGCAGCTGTCAGAGTCTCAGGGAAGCATCTCTACACCCAGGATATATTCTTGTGAGGAAGAAAATTTCCACTCTGAAAGGCTTATTTGTCTCCCAGGATACTGCATTCTTACAAGCCTAGAAAGTGGGAAAGAGCTACAAATTAGCTGAGATTCCTCTACAGACCTTAGCAGAGTTTGAAAAGCATTTGTTCTCCACGGAAAGTACAAGCTGCAGTTCTCCCCACTTTGTCAGTCTTGCTAGCTCATTTAGTTACACACCGTCCGCACACGCCATTCCTCACACATCTTGTACGTTGTGGTGGGTTCAAGACCACAATTAAAGGAAAAGAAAACAAAGCAGTTAGATCTCAATGAGATCTCAGATAAATTTGCCAGACAGTGGAGAGCTTGGGGAAAATGGAAAAGGGTTTATTAACTCTATAACTGTACACAGGAATAAAAAAAGGTTAAGCAAGTCAGTGCACACAGACTAGAAACTGAGTCACAAATGCCATCAAATATTCTGAGAAAAATACAATGGGAGGTCACTATCATGTTGATCCTTGGATCTTTTTCACATTAGAGATCTGGGAAAAGAACATGGCAGTCGAGCAGAGATGAGTAACAGTCAGCCCTGCCTGCAAAACAGCAGCACTCTGGTTGTCCGGACTGGCGAATTCTTCAATTCGTTGAGCTCCAGCTCAACACTCATCGGGCAGGCCTGATTCCTCAACACCTGAACTGCATCCCTCAATGCATGAGACATGCTTTCAAACAAAGAACCCAGACTCTGTCTTTCATGCCCAAGGTTTAAGGATTCCCAAGTCCTTCTGCTTTCTTCAGCTAAGCACAGAGGAATTCCCCCCAATACTTGAGCACCCCTAGTTTTCCTCAGCTGCAGCAATGACAGTCTCTCTTCCTGCTGATCAGTGCTCTCTAAGATGGTGGGAGCACGGCCCTGAACATATGTGGGACCCAAGATGAAGACCGACCGCATGGCCGCATCAGCAGGGCCCACCCCACCCTCTGCAAAAGTGGCCAAGAGGATTCCATGACCCTCCCCTCTCATCTCTCCTCCTGTTTCAGCTCCAGGGGAAAAAAGAGGAATCCTTGCAGCTCACTGTGAGTTGCTGAACGGCTGCTCCATGGTGGGAGGGTCATGGTCTTGCTTCTCCGGTCTGTGTGGAGCCACACAGTATCACAGTATCACAGTATTACCAAGGTTGGAAGAGACCTCATAGATCATCAAGTCCAACCTGTCACCACAGAGCTCAAGGCTAGACCATGGCACCAAGTGCCACGTCCAATCCTGCCTTGAACAGCTCCAGAGCTGGCGACTCCACCACCTCCCCGGGCAGGCCATTCCAGTGGCCAATGACTCTCTCGGTGAAGAACTTTCTCCTCACCTCAAGCCTAAATTTCCCCTGGCGCAGCTTGAGGCTGTGTCCTCTTGTTCTGGTGCTGGCTGCCTGAGAGAAGAGAGCAACCTCCTCCTGGCCACAACCATCCCTCAGGTAGTTGTAGACAGCAATCTGAGCCACTGCATCCTGCTCCAGGTTGGGCTGGGCCCCACCAGCACCCTGGAAGTGGGTGCTGGGCTGAAAGCTCTCAGCAAAAAGAGGCAGGGCTAAGATCACTCACCTCTTTTATCTACTCATCTAGCAAATGCCCCTTAAGGGCAGGTAATTGGGACAGTGTCACCCAGGACAGGTCACTGAGGGCGGTCCCCTTAAAGAAACATAACTTTTTCTTCATGAAAGCACAAATCTATACATCTGAAAATTCTGGTAATTTTGAAACTGCAGCATATGTGTTTCATTGCACAATACAGCGTGGTGCAGAGAGACCCAAGCAAGCATCAGCTTGGGACAGTAAACCTCTACACAGTACATAAACTAAACAGATACAAAAGCACGTCAGCGTTGAGGACACATTTTCTTAATTTAGACGCAAAACTGTGGAAGTAACTGTACACACTGAGATCTAGATCCATCTCAGAAGTGTTTTACTGACTCCAGTTCTAGGCTTGGAGTGCACTGAGTCAGCTGCAACATCTGTAATCAACCATAGAATGGCCAGGGTTGGAAGGGACCTTAAAGATCATCAGTCCCCTGATAGGCAGGGACACTTCCACTCGCTCAGGTTACTCAGGGCCCCAATCTGTAACTGATATTAAATTTGCATATGTCCTATGAACTACTCTATGTTCTGTTCTGGTTTCCTTACCCCAAAAGAAGCTTCTTTCAGTTTCTTGTTTTCCAGCTCTGGACAATATTGTGAAGACTGAAGACATAATGACAGTTTGATTCAGCAAAAAAGAGAAAGACATAATCTAAGCTAGCAACCCTTCTGTTGCTACAAAGGTAGATCCAGCATCATATGCCCTGGTGAGACCACATCGGGACTATTGTGTCCAGTTCTGGGCTTCTCAGTTCAAGAGGGATGTAGAGCTGCTGGAGAGAGTCCAGCTTAGGGCAACGAAGATGATGAAGGAAGTGGAGCACCTCCCTTATGAGGAGAAGCTGAGGGAGCTGGGTCTCTTTAGCTTGGAGAAGACTGAGGGGTGACCTCATTAATGTCTACAAATATTTGAGGGGTGGGTGTCAGGAGGATGGAGCTGGGCTATTCTCAGTGTCATGTAGTTATAGGATGAGGGGCAATGGTTGTAAGCTGGAACATAGAAGGTTCCACATCAACCTGAGAAGGAACTTCTTCACGGTGAGAGTGACGGAACACTGGAACAGGCTGCCCAGGGGGGTTGTGGAATCTCCTTCTCTGAAGACGTTTAAAACCCGCCTGGATGTGTTCCTGTGTGACTTGGTCTAGGTGATCCTGCTGTGGCAGAGGGATTGGACTAGATGATCTTTCGAGGTCCCTTCCAATCCGTAGTGATTCTATGATTCTATGATTCCATGATCTTGATAGTGCTTCCATTTCTCCCCTTCATTCTCCCAATAACCAAACCCAACACACATTTAACATTTATTTCTTAATATGCTCACATATTTGAATTGCCATCTTAAAAATGAGAGCTTCTGTTCTTCTCCATGCAGGCCTCACTGGTAATTCCTTAAGATATCTTGCTTCCACAATTCCCTAAAGCTTTCTTATGCAGAAGTCTACACTATTTGGGGACCTTTAATTTAATAGACTAGTATCACGTGGTCCTGATCCTCTGACACTAGTGACAGGTCAAATTTGAAAACATCTGGGACTAGATTCATTTGTGTTTGTGGGGAAAGGGGACATTTGATTCTAATCTTTTGACTGAGGAGCAAAGGGAGCCCTCTGCAAGTATTAAATAAATAATTGTGTGTGCAGTGGAATGAATTAAACCTAGTTTCTTATGAATTGGAGGTGAGCAAAAGCGTGACCTTGGACGGAAGTTTTCCTGTATAGTGGTGTTATTTACTGCAGATCTCACCTCTATGAATTCTCTGGAGCCTCATAAGGTGGAAGCTCATGCTGCAACCTTCACTCAGCTGGGCAACATCAACATTTTTTTGTTCATCTATCTGGCCACTTGTTTTCATGAAACTTCTGTCAATTCATCACATTTGGTTGAAAAAACACTACTTGATAAAAAAATTATTAGGGGGTACACAAGGACAGATACACGAACAGAGACAGCCTGATCACAGATGTCCTGTTTCCATAGGAAACCAAACTAAAAATAAGCAGTTTTCTAAGTGTTAAAGATGGAATTTTTATTTGTTTTTGCAGTTGGGAACCAAACAGACCCACTATTCACATGGCTGTGGCACAAGAGGAATTGGAACCTACTGCAGTGACCAGTGACGAAGCAGTCAAGAGACGAAAGGCTGCATCCTGCTGGGCTGGCTGACAGGCTGTCCACATGGCAGTATGTTGATACGATACCTCTAAAGTCGTTTGGTAATCTGCTTTCTAGAAATGCAGCGCATTATGACATCAGGTTGCGTACATGGCATTGTTCTGAATGATCCAGGAAAAATAAGGTCTCTCTCTGTTTGGGTTTTCCATTCATCAAAAAATAATAAAATAGATGTTAGCATTTCACTTTCCCTCCATCAGCTGCAGTATCAGCCTTGGCGTGATGTGCAGAAGCACATGAGAGCTCTGTATACCACAGCTGAGGAAGCACAATTTCATCTTCAAATCACAACAGCATGGTCATTATAGCATGCGTATGAGTAACCTTTGGTGGCATCTTCATAGTAGCTGACATTTTACATATGGATGTCTTTAATGTATTGGAGATGTTGGAGCTGAATCACTTGGGGATATTACACGAAGAAGTAGCTACAAGAGAGGTGAGCCTCTCAGTGCTGGAGATGGAGAGGGTGACCAACAACTCGGGCTGTGTCTCACCTAATTAGACTCTTAGGGATCTTAGGACCACAAGAACCGTTTGAATGCAGATAATCTGAGGACACTGAAGGGTCTCAAAACAAAGACTGTTTTGAAGGTGTAGTAACAATGTGAGAAGAATAACTTCTGTGACATTTTATATGACAGTATGTGAGATTACTGCAAGAGAATGACCTCTTAAACCCACTTTTCTTGGGACCAAAACTGCAATTTGTAAAGGCTGGTTGTGTTTATTGCTGCCACTGCACCTCAGATGAGATCCAATGGCCAATAGTTTGCTGAGGCAGAGCAAGCCTTTGCAGCTGTCCAGAGAAAGGGATTCTTATTTATTTGCTATTACCAGCAAAGAAGGTGGATGAAGCTGCAAAAGCAGTGTCATGGCATCCATTTAGAAGTCTTCACACAACAACATATGGCAGCAGAACATAGTGAGGAGATATTTGCCTCAAACCACCGTGCAGCTCAGAAGTGTCTGCTGTGGGGCCTAAGCTTTGGTTTTACTGTCAGAACTTTCTGCTCCCTACACTGGGCACACTCAAGATTCTCTATGCTGCCAAAAAACTATAGGAGACCTCAGTCCCAAGAAGGACTTTTGTGGCTTTTAAGGACAAAATGGTTTCTGGGCTCCCTCAGTGTGACCAACCCACCCCTCCTCCTGCAGTCAGGGACCAGCAGCCACAGGCAAGAGACCAGCAGCCACAGGCTTCAAGTGCTGTTCTTGCGTGAACAATTAACAGCTCTGCAGCAATAACTATGACCTTTGCGGGGATGGGCACAGCCAGCCCTAGCTGGCAGTGGGTGGGTTACATTGGGGAAGCCATTTTACCTTGATGCTTCTCGTCTTCCTCTTGTAGTGAGTCCAGAGGAGGCCACAAAGTTGATCCAAGGGCTGGAGCACCTTTGCTGTGAGGACAGGCTGAGGGAGCTGGGGTTGTTCAACCAAAGGAAGAGAAGACTTCTGGGGAGACCTTATAGTGCCTTCCAGTCCCTAAAGGGAGCCTACAGGAAGGCTGGAGAGGGACTTTTCCTGAGGGGATCTAGCAATAGGACAAGGCGAAATGGTTTTAAATTACAAGCGAGTAGGTTCAGACTAGATCTTAGGAAGAAGTTCTTCAGTACAAGAGTGGAGAGACTCTGGAACTGATTGCCCGGAGAGGCTGTGGCTGCCCCCTCCCAGGAAGTGTTCAAAGCCAGGTTGGGTGAGGCCTTGAGCAACCCAGTCTGGTTGAGAGGTGCCGCTGACAACCTTCCAACGTAAACCATTCTGTCATTCCTGCCACAGCCCTTCTTCAGGGGACAGAAACACATCCTGGAGAAAGACAGCAGGAACATGAGGTAGGTGGGAGATCCCAGGTGAGGGGTAGGGTGAGGGTCTCTGCCCATGGGTGAGGCAGGAGGGCAGGAGCCAGGCCGTTGAGGGAGCAGAGCTGGGGGCTGCCGCCATGATGGCTGCTGGGGGTGTCCTGGCCTCTGCCCCAATCGAGTTAAAAATCATGGCTGAAAAGTTTTCCTTCTTGTGCTGCAGTTTGGAGGCTGGGTAAGGAAAAGGTTGGGAAGTGCTAGCTTCAACCCAGGGTGGAGTTTTTCAAGGATAGGTTGTTACACACAGATTGGTGCCACACTGTTGTCACTATGCCAGGGGTAGTTTTAGCTGTCAGCTCTGTCAGAGTCTGCCAACCAACTTTAACTTGTTTTCTGACTTTTCCAAATGTTTTCCAAGTTTGTTGCATGCTATGCCACAGATAAATTTTCCCTCCAATTCTGTAAAATGGGCATTTGTTTACTTCCTTCCTTTTCATATAAATTTCTTTCATTGATTTTCCCTCTTTTGGTAAAAAAACCGCAAGCCAAAACTCTGCACTTTCACTCAGCCATAATACAAACAGACATCACCAAAGCTCCCAAACCATACATTTTTCTCCATCTACCAGTGTTACTCTTGAGCAATGTACAAATTGTCTTTTTCTTGGGGTGGTCGTGCCCTCACCATGGCCCTCACTAATGTTATGGACAAGAGATCACCTGCAGCCACTCAGGAACAACCTGTTACAGCAGCTCCTTTCTGTGTTTTCCTCTAGGTGAAGAATTCTTTCTACTGGATGGAACACTCTGGAAGAAAAACCTTCCAGCTGCACATGCAAGAGTGAACAGGTAAGCTATGTTCCTGCAGCTTTTCTCTCCTTCCCAGCGATTCTTAGGATTGATAGTGAGTAATTCCTTTTGGGGAGACAAATCTATCATTGCAAACAGAGCAATTACAGTGAAATAACTTTTAAAGAGTATTAGAGGAACAGAGGACTTCAAAGATTGAAGCACTAATGAAATTAAGATGAAATTAAGGTGGAATTAGTGGAGTACCCCAGGGGTTGGTGCTGGGACCAGTCCTGTTCAATATATTCATTGATGACTTGGATGAAGGATTAGGGTGCACTGTCAGCAAGTTTGCGGATGACACAAAGCTGGGTGGTGTCGCCGACACCCCAGCAGACTGTGCTGTCATTCAGCGAGATCTGGACAGGCTGGAGAGCTGGGCTGAGAAAAATGTAATGAAGGGTAAGTGTGGAGTCTTGCATCTGGGCAAGAACAACCCCAGGTGCCATTATAGGTTGGGGACTGTCCTGTTGGATAGCAGTATAGTAGAAAGGGACCTGGGGATCCTGGTGGACAGCAGGATGACCATGAGCCAGCAGTGTGCTCTTGTGGCCAAGAGGGCCAACAGCATCCTGGGGTGGATCAGAATAGGGGTGGTGCACTGGGGTGACCACATCTGCAATATTGTGTCCAGTTCTGGGCCACTCAGTTCCAGAGGGATGTGGAGCTGCTGGAGGGAGTCCAGTGTAGCGCAATGAGGATGATAAAGGAAGTGGAACACCTCACTTATGAGGAGAGGCTGAGGGAGCTGGGTATTTTTAGCTTGGAGAAGAGAAGACTGAGGGGTGACCTTATTAATGTCTATAAATATGAGATGTGTGGGTGTCAGGATGGAGCCAAGCCCTTCCCAGTGTCTTCTATTGATGGGGCGAGGGGCAATGGTTGTAAGCTGGAACATAGGAGGTTCCACATAAAAATGAGAAGGAACTTCTTCACTGTGGGGGTGAGGGAGCACTGCAACAGGCTGCCCAGGGTGATTGTAGAGTCTCCTTTACTGGAGACATTTAAGACCTTCTTGGACATGTTTCTGTGTGACTTGTTCTAGGTGATCCTGCTGTGTCAGGGGTATTGGTCTAGATGATCTTTCGAAGTGCCTTCCAATCCCTAATGATTCTATGATTCTATGAAATTAAGATTGCACAACTTCTGTGTGTGCATCATGCTACATTTACCTCACTGTGTGAGGTTTAGTCACACATAAGATAGGCGGTAAAGACGTACTTGTGTTTTTGCTTCACAGGCCTGTGTGGTCCCAGGTCTCGCTTACTGTACAGTTATTAATTTCCTTTTCAGCTCTTTTGCAGCACTTTTATAGTAACATTTATATTTGTGACAAACAAGATGTAATTTGTTTTCTTTATCACCAGAAGGTGAAAGGAAATGAGGTACAGGAAGAAAAAAAGCATCCTAATGTAAATAGCCTGATTATTTTAGACTACTTACCATTATATCTTCATATTAATATTCTAATTTGAATTTAACCATAGAAAATATGTTGTAATAACCTTTATTTACTTACAATGAAACAGGGTAAGATTCTGGAGAAATTGGGTCACCTCAGAGATATTGATCAGTGGCTAAAGTAGGTCATTTTGTTCCATGCAATTCACCGAATTCACAGTAATAATACGTACAAAAGAGAATTTTAGACTAGGTTATACTTTCTACTTTCAGTGTATCCATACACACCCCCAGTCTCTCCAATGTGCTCATAGTGGAAATGTTTTATGGAAATACTCAAGTTAAACTTTACATGTTCCTATCACGGCCCTCTTGTCCACAGCTTCATCTAGTTTAGCACTTCAAGGATGTTTCTAATCCTTGAGTAACAATTTTGGCCCCTGAAAATGAGGTACCTATAAGTGACCATGTATCATTGACTGTATGACTTGCCTATCATCACCTGATGGTTTTAGTAATGGCACTTAGAGAGCCCAGAGCTCACTCTTAAGTGTATTTAACTTTCTTATCACTTTCAGAAATCTCTGTCTCATTTATTACCTCCAGTTTCTCAATACATGGAAATCCAGAAGAATCTCCTCACTGTGGGAACCTTTATTCATCCCAGAGAAAGTCAGATCTATACAAGGAATAAGGCAAGAGACTTATAAAAGAGAAGCAGCACACGATTTTGTTATTAAAGATACAATGCATGTGATCAGAGTTCAATTTCACTTGAAGGAGTAACACTGATTGTGCAATCTCCTTCCCCATGAGTCCCTGGCACTGAAGTATAATTTTAGTAGAGTTCCCGCCTGTGATCTTTCTAAAAGGCTCATAAATAAAATGGAAACCGGACATTTCATCACACTGACATCTATGTGGGTCACTCTTTGGTTGGGACCTTTTGTGCCACAGTGTGTGCCTCAGCTAACAGACCAGTTAACAGCAGTGTCAGTTTTACTGCTTCCAGTTGCATCTTGCTTTGCTTTCCACAGCCAGCCTTTTCCTTTTTTCCTTCCAGCTAGCATTAGCCTTCCTCTGTTTGGTCCCAGATCCTCCCTCAGTTTGCCTCTTCTGTCTACTGGCAGTCAGTCTGTTTTGGTGTTTGGCTCCAGTTCTCACCTCTTTTATCCAGTGTCCCCTCACCTCAAATCTCAGTTTCACAAGTTATGTCACCCACCAGTCTGCAGCTGCAGGCTGTGATTCCTTCAGGCTCTTTGTCCCAGTTGCTTTCAATGAGACCGGCTCACGAATTTTTCTGCACTTTGAGCTCAGGCAGGACATTAGGCCTTTATCAAAAGGGAAAGTTCTTAGGATGGAAGGATGAATGAACAAATGAATGAATGGACATTCCTAACTTTCTATTTCACTTTCATTTAATCCTTTTTATTACAAGGCACAGAAAGATTTACCCTTGAATTTCCTTCTTCTAATTGTCTGCATCAACCCCAATACAAACAGCTCAGTCCTTTGTTCCTTTGCTAACTTGTCAGACCAGTTTCTTTCCTACCTGAGAGCATCTCCAAGTTAGGGTTTGTTGAGTGAGAGACTAGAAACAAGATCCATAAGGCTACTGAACTTTTCTTTCTACCACAGTACTGAAAGTTGGGCTTGTCCTCTCAGGTATGTCTCATAAAGTTAATCAGGATGAATTTCAAAGTGGATTAGTAGGCATGTAGTGATGGAAGATGAAGACATACAAGCAAGCCATTCCAGCATAAATTTGAGTGTGAAGCTAGTGGGCATGAGCTGCTTTGCAGGAGTTGTCACTCCATTGTAAATTAAACATAGCGTAGCCCTGTGTGAAATCAACTTTTTCACATTTACCTCTACAGACTCACTTGCAAACTGGTGGTCATTATGGCTGATACACTGTAAATTCACAATCCACCTTAGGTCACGCATTTATCTCTAGGCCTGTAGGAGAACGAAGTGGCCCTGCTTTGTACGTGTTGCGCCTTACAAGCAAGGTCACTGTCATTCTGCGTCCACCAAGTGGTTTACAAAGGGTGACAGATCCACTGCAAATTCACATTTCTAGTTAATTCAGATTCCTTTTTGTTCACACTGTCAAGTAAACAAACATTTTTTCACCTCGTTCAGAGTCATCGTCCCTGGAGGAAGTTGTTGTGTTGTGATCCAGACCTACAAGCAGACAGTGATGGCTGTGGTAAGTCTCCAACAGACCATCCAGGGTTTTCTCACTCCAAGTCATAGAAAACATA
Organism: Rhinopomastus cyanomelas; assembly: GCA_013400115.1. Lineage (NCBI taxonomy): Eukaryota > Metazoa > Chordata > Aves > Bucerotiformes > Rhinopomastidae > Rhinopomastus > Rhinopomastus cyanomelas. The sequence goes on along the minus strand of VXBP01002342.1, from coordinate 81,653 downwards.
ACCGTAAAACATGCAGGATGAGGTTGTACATGATATATCACAAAATGTGGTTTGGCACCAAGCACAGCAACAGTTTAGTGAACAGGCTGTTCTTCAAATAATATGCTTTTGTTTTCGTGTTTCAATTCTTCATGCGCTGATCTACAGCAAAGGCGTTTTTCTTTGAAACAAGCAGACCTACATCTAATGCACCAAAACACAACAATATGTGTTTTCTTTGTCAAAGATTTCAAGAAATCATTCAGCTTTCCCAGGAGTGCTTGTAAAATTCACATTGGAATGGCGTATTTTTCATCTGGGGGCTGTGTTTTCAGATGTACATGTATGGAGATGTATAGGCATAAAATCAAATGCCCAGCTTCAAAAAGCAGGTCGTAACCACACAGCAGATGAGTGAATACTGAGGGAGGCTGAAGGAAAACGTCAGTATTCAGATACAAATCTCAAATTGGGACCTGAGTGATGCCAGTCACCAAGCTTTAGCACAGATCAGGGGGGTGACTGGTTATTGGTACCTTTTGGATTCGGTGTAGTTATGCCTTGCAGTTATGCTTAATAAACCATTTGAGGTTCAAAGCTGCACTAAATTTTATCTGGTTTTCTGTCTCTCTTTAATAGTGAGGTCTGGGTTTTGTCTTGCTACTTGTTTATGCTGAAAACAATGTAGTAAGTATAGAGCAATGCGGACTTACTTAACTTTTGAGAGAAGACATAACTGAGAGAAGACCTTACTGCTCTCTGCAGCTACCTCAAAGGAGGTTGTAGCAAGGCTGATGCTGGTCTCTTCTCCCAAATTACTAATGATAAGATGAGGGGGAAAGGCCTCAGGTTGCATCAAGGGAGGTTTAGATTGGATCTTAGGAAGAAGTTCTTTCCTGAGAGAGTGGTTGGCGCTTGAAGAGGCTGCCCTCGGAGGTGGTGGAGTCCCCATCCCTGGAGGTGTTTGAAAAGTGAGTAGCTAGAACACTTGAGGCCATGGTCCAGGACTTGATGATCCTGGAGGTCCTTTACAGCCATGATGATTCTATGATTCTTTGGTTCTATAGTTATGGAAAATTATTTTATCTAATCCAACTATTGCTGCCTGAACATTAACCACAGCTGTATGCAACAGAACAACAGTTTGTTTAGGTCAAATTTTTATTGAAAAATACTTGTTTCTGTGGGGAAATTAGAAGTATTCTTAATCAAAAACGATCAGCATCCTTTAAATCAGACCGTTTTGTTTTTCAGAAAGGCTAGAAAAAGCCTTTTGCCATTTACTGGAATAAATGCATTTCTTGTATCAAATTATTGACTGAACCTATTCTACTAATGAATTTTTTTTTCTTCAAAACTACCAAAGAAACTGGCAATTGCTTCTGTTTTGAGAAGAAAAAACCCACAGGAACCAGATTTTTTTTAAATTATAAAACAGGGAAGTAAAAAAAGAGAAGGGAAAAATTAAATTGTATTTCCATAAGAGGGACCATTTGAAACCAACTTACCTGTCTTTGAAAAAAAGACTGATAGTTTATTTTATGTGGTGAAATATGTCTACCTGGTTTTCAGTACTGTATTGCTAGGGTAATCTGCAAAACTGGGGCTTACAGGAAAGCGTAAAGGAAAGTGAATGAGCAAATCACTTGTTTGGTAGACTAGAAATGGTCAACAACCACCCAGATTGTTAAGCAGAGACTGAACATGAATGGAAGCAAAACACTAGTGGAAACAAAAGTTCCTTGGCCTAAACTGGTTTGGTTTTAATGTGACTCGAGGTATCAACCCTCATGTGAGTTCTCTTTTTCTGAAGCCCATCATGGTGATAAGTGCTGCTTAAAAAATTCCATTGCGATAATGCTAAGCATTGTAAGAGCTGAGGGCAAGGGTGAGATCCTGGCTCTGTTGACATCATTAACAGTTCTGCCATTGATCTGAACTGGGTTGGGATCAACCCAAATTAGAGCTGCAGCCTTGCTGACAAAAGCCCACTAGTCAAAGGGAAGCCCAGTCATTGAGTTTGTCAATCCGTGTGTTATGTTCAACAAAGCTCAATAAGATGGAAGGTCTCAGATTTAGATGGTTAGCAAGATAAACACGCCGGGCTGAAACAAGACTCCAGAGAAATGAAGAGGCAGCATTATTTGGATATTTGCTGTATGGCTTGTTTGAGAATTTTTAAAATGTGCTTTATCCATATTTAAATCCAGTAGAAACTGAAGTACAAGGGTATGATCTCCATGGGAAGAGGTCACGGAAATAATATCTGTGCACCTGCCTACAGATCTATGGAAGTGTTTTCAAAACAGACATTTTGGAAACGGATAGCTAATCTATTATTATTTCCATGCAGATATATGTATAAATCCTCTTATAAAATGGCACGTACCCCGCTTAGCTTTGAACACAGGCAGAACTTCAGGTTATGTAAATAAAATGTAAAGCTTAAATGGTTTATGGATCTGGACTTTATAGGAACGAACCACTGTGCTAGAATTATCCATTAACTTATAAAACCATTAATTCAAAAGAATTTATGTTCCTAACAGTGTTTTTAACGTTTTTGCTGACTCTTAAACATTACCCTTGATTTCTGGTTAAAGGAAATCTAAAATAGTATCCATGAACCTCTCCTATCAATCAGCTATACCTGATAATTGAAGACACAATCACGAACACAGTTTGATCACACATGCTGCAGAGCTCTGTGTGTATGACTGCACACACACGTGCCTATCCTTAATTTTTTTTCCTGAGACCAGCACATTTTGGAATGATATTTTAATTTATTATTATGAAAGGAATGGCAACTGGTTTTTAATGGTTACACAATGGTGACTCACAACACTGTCCCAGATGCTGTCACCGTCGCTATGAGAGCAGATTTGCAACATCTTGTCATAGGCACACATCAGTGCTCATGCCTGCTGCCTTCCTCCCTGAGGACAGCCTAACACCTGCTGCTGGCAGCATGCCGGCCCTTCGGGGAACAAATGTTCCATTGCTGCTGGGTGATAGGACAGGACAGACTCGAGATTTCAAGTGAACTGGCTAAAGGCACCCTAGGGCTCACTGCACCCACCCCAGCACCCAGATGGCTGCCATTTCTGTAGGAATATTAGAGAGTGAGTGGCATGCCTGTAGCTATCTCCTATAAATAAAGATCAAGAGAAAAATCAGCAGTACCCTGGATGGTAAGATTTACAGCATTGGCTGTAGCTCCTTAGGAAAAACAATATCACATTTTCCTAGTTAATATTACACTGCTGGAGTAATCTGCGTCTGCTCTGTATTTATTCACACTAGGATCTTAGAAGAATATGTTAAAAATTTTTCATCACAATATAGGTGCAAATGCATTTCTGGAAGGATAATTGTCACCTCTCGTGTACAGCATCTTTAGCCTGATTCGATTTACAAATCCTAGGCAAAATACCCCTCATTTTTACTTTAATTTTCACGTAGTGTTTGGCTGCCATGCCTTCGTGTTGCCAGATGTTACTATGCTGAGATAAGACATAAGAACAGAAAAAAAGTCGGTTTGCTGTGGTTTTGTAAATGTTTCTTTTAAACGTATTTTCCAATACACCTATCCTAGAGTTTTAAAATAAAAGAGTACTCTGCACTAGCTCTGGAGAGCCCAAGATTCTTATAGAGGTCAGGGAGAGCTAAAAGGACTTCTGGCTTGGACTAAGCAGCTCAGTCCATCCCAGAAGCAGGTCTCTCAGCTAGTGTGTAATGAGTTTCTTTCCAGTTATTACCATTCCCCATCCAGTGGAGTGATAAAAGGAGAGTTACGATGTCCCCCCCTTCATGTGGATTGAATAGCAGCCTAATAAAGATGGGGGTAGTGCTTCTTTCAGCTATTACACTCAAATTTCAAATAAGAACATTTTCATTCTCTGCATTTGAAAAGGCTTTTTGTCCACATTATTCCCCAAAGCTTAGATCAAACACATGCCATGTTTCTGAGAGAGGTGCAATCCGGGATGCAGTGCATTCACATTTCAGCTACCACAATACCGTTTTAATACTCTTTTTGCATTTTAGTCTTTGCACACGAATTTGCTCTTAAGAAAACTAGGATGCCTTAAAAATGAAGAGGTTGAGAGTGGTTTTACAGGAGGGTAACTTCAGCCAAAGCCTCTAGATGTGGTTTAACTCAACGCGCAGTGGAGCTAAACCAAAGTGGTTTAACTCAACGCGCAGTGGAGCAAAACCCAGGTGATATTTGACTTTTCTGCAAAAATCACTCTAATCTACATCACAATACCCTAAATGACACCCTGAATTATCAGCTGGAGAATTCCAGATTACTTCCACCAGTTGCAAATTCCTTCCTTTTCCTCTTTTTAAAGAGGCTGATAGTTGGGATATATTTCTGTATATCCTTAGGAAAGAGCAGCATCACACAAACAGCATTGGCTCTCTGTGCTTCTTGGAACACATGTTCCTACCTTATTCTTTCTGATGGTCTCTAAACAAAATTTCCAGGTAATGCCAATTCATAACAATCTCTCTGCTAGTGATCCCACCGTTGGCACTGGCACATCACACTGTCTTTCTTTGTCCCCTAACTGTGTGTATAACCTGATGCTAATAACATCCACAATGGAGAGATGTTGAGTGAATCCATGTGCCTGCAGAGGATTCTGAAGATGAAAAGGCCTCTTTAAATGTTTCGTATTGCCACTATTACTATTAAAGAGTAAGAGTGCCTTCTGCCCTCAGACCAACATCCGCAGCTGCTGCTCTTCCTGTTGTCCGCATTTACACAAATAACTGTGCTGTGGTGCAAAGGGACACAAATTTAGAGCCTGTAAGCTCAGCAAAACAGCTTCACTGGAGCAAAGAGAAGGGTTTTATGTGCAGATGGCAGGGATGCAAATTTGGTATGATCACAATTCAGAGGTGTTTGTAAAGCATTTGCGTCAAATGAACCCTTTGCAACGTCTATTCCTACAGTGATATTAACTACAATGATGAAAATTAGAATGAAAGACCAGGAAAAATATTTGTCATAAACCTTTGCCTAATTGTCCCACACAAAAGTGACCAAGGGCAGCCATGGTGACAGAGACCTGGGTACAATTCAAAGGTCAGGCTGAGCTCTCACATCATGTTTGGGTCATACAGCATGAGTCTTCTCTTTTGCTTCTTCCTTGCAAACTGGAGCATCCTGGGTCCTAAAATAAGAAACAAACCCTAAATGTCTGATGAATCTTAAAGGGTGCTTCTAATCCAGAATTTCAATTCAAACTGGGAAATTTGGTTGCAGTTCTATAGTCAATCTGCCTTTACTTTGCTTGCCCAGTGTAACCACAGTAGAATTTATGAATGGAGGTCTAATGAATAGCATGTTAGCCTTGTATTCAACTGAAAACCAAAAAGAGAGTCTCCTTTAATAGACTAGCATCTTCCACTTTTCAGAACAGACTGCTTTGGTTTAACTCCCTTTTTCCAGCTGAGTCAGTGCACTGTAAAACAGGGATCATCCACGTTCAGGAGCAGAATAAGGTTGTTGTTTTAAAGATAATGTGGGCAAATAGCAGAGATGCCTCTTTCACCAGGGAAAGCTGCACTTACTGTTTGTGTACAGAACATTCTGTGAAGTGATCAGAAATGAGACTGATCCATGCAAGAACCAGGTTGTCAGGAGTCAAAGAACCAAACGGTTCCTGCAGTTAACGATACCTTCCAAAGCCATTTTTAAGGCCAAGAATAAGTAAATCAGTAACAGGAGATAAATTCATCTTCCAACCACCCATACCTGCTGTTTTATTTTTAATAAAATGATCAAAAGCAGTTAGTTTATGGTTTGAGAACTCAATGTTACCACTGAAGAGCTCAGCATTAAGATAAGGGAAGCCAGAGAATGTTGGCCAAGCTGACTGACAGAGCAAGGTACTGTCTGAGCAGCTGCCTAAGTGATTAAAGGTCTCTGAATTAATTTCCTTTTTTAAAATAAAGGAATGTAAACAACAGGTACATCTCTATGCAACCACCGTTGAGCTTGTCTGCATGTTCTGCTCAGTATTGTGTATTTGCATGATCTGGCCCTCCCTCAGGCTGAAAAGCTGGTCTTGGTAACCTGGGATGCCTCACTTGAGCACAGCAGACCCTTTGGGCTGTCTAATGTTCAGTGATGGTTTGCCTTCTTCACTGAACTCACTACCTTTGGGCTGAGGTGGGTAAGGGAGCTTTCCAGGACAAGGAAGCAAGCCAGCAGGGATGGGCTGCCAGAGTCTGGCTGTGATTTCCTTGAGCACAGCTTCTTTGGAAGGAGGTTGTGTGAAAAGGGACCTCCGAGGTACTGTGTTCACCTCCTCTGTTGGCATTCACAACGCAAAGCAGTTGATACAGCAACATGGAAAATAAAATGAACATCCTACTGCAGAGATTATATTATAGTAAATGAATAGAAAATACAGTTACCTCTTTCATTTCAACTAAACCCCAGAAACTATATTTCACAAGCTGAAATTAATGGCTGTCCTCTGAACTGCTGAGCATGTCTGTGCTGTGCGCTGCCTGCATGGTGCGTGTTCCTTAACTGCTTGAATCATTATGTCAATTGTATGAAATCCTTCGTCTGTAATGAATGAAAACAGGGCTGATGTAATCCTACTGCACATTGGCTTGATTACCCATTACTTTGCAACATCCTTTCTGTTGTGCAAAACAGACATACAAAAAAACCTCCAAGGAGCTCTGAATTAAATGGCTGCACAGACAACGGTGACCACTGATCTGCTGGAACTTCAGGAAGATAACTGAAGTTGTGTCCTAGTCACCCTTTTGTAGTTAGGGACATGTGTTAGATCCTACTTGGACAGAAAGTTGATTCTGCACTCACCTGTACGGACATTACTAACCACTATGTGCTTAATAACAACTGCTCCACAACTTGACATAGTTCAAGTAAACTTTCTGGCCCAGTTGTCTTCAGCCAGGAGTCGAAATCTGAGAGAAATCATAGTCTCATCATGGAAAATATTGCAATAAGTGAAGAAAAATCAAAACAAGCAAGTTATCAGTAAGTATTTGCTTAGTTCCAGGTGACAAAGCAAAAAAGACCAAGTGTTTGTACAGGCAGCAAGCCAGCTCATCATTATTTGTAAGAAGTGCTGGAGGCACACCAGTGACTTAGTGGCCCTCCCACCATGCCTGTACCTGCAAGAATTTCTGCAAGACTTTGAGTCAGAGCCATTTCACTCACTAAATGTGATCTTTTTGTTGATTTTTTTTTTTTTATTTACAGGGAAAATGGATTTATTTAAAATACCAAAACAAAGGGAATTTGGGAGAAATATGGCTGAAGCTGCTTTTCCTTAGGAGACCATTGCTGACTCAGATACACAATTCAGAACTGCAGCCTTTCCTTTGCCTTGATTGTCATGTGTTATGGCTCCTACCTTCAGTGTTATACATGCTCATCATTCCAGATCTTGGGCATCTTCTAACAGTGACTATTCTGGATGCACCAACCAGCCACATATTATTTGTTTCTCACTCCCAGGAGAGCAGCATGATTGATGAGTAAAAGAGGTAAAAGTGGTGTTTTGGGGGGATTGGGTAGGGTTTGTATCTCCTGAGGAAAAAAATATTTCCCTTGAAAAGGTTTATGACATATTTCTGTTAATTTCTTTGCCTTTCCTAGCAGAAAATAGATCTTGGGAAATTCTAGTTATCAATGTTCATAAGAACATGATAAACCTTTCTGCATGTCTGCTCCATCTAACTTGGCATTGTCCCTGCTAAAGGAGTCAAGAGTGAATTTGACAGGCAGAGTATAAATGCAGCATGAGAGTGATCTTCCCCTTGTATAGTCAATCTGATTTTCAGCAATCAGCAGGTTAAGCACTCAAGCCTCAGCTAGATCATCCCGTCTAATGGCTACTGGCAGTTATATTCTCCATAAATTTGTTTAAATCCTTCTTTCTATCATCAGATGTATTATTCTTCAGAACTCCGATGAGGTTTAGTATTGGATCACTGCAAGAGTACATTGTCTATTATTTAGAGTCAAAATATTGGAAGTCTACCTCAGAAACATAGTTTATATGTGACGTTGCTGCTCTTGCGTGAGTAAACATACAGTTACTAGTTAACAAAAATCACATCTTAACTGCTTGAGTGCAATTTTCCAGTGACCCACAAGATCAATTGCTCTGGGATCTCTGCAGTCTTAAGCTTGGTGTGCATTTAACTCCCATCTCTATCCTAAAAGAATAGAGTCTAAAACTGAAACATACATTTAAATGTCTGCCTGGTAAAAACAAAAATCTGCTGGGCACTTTTGAAACAGGAGGCTGAAACAAGAGCTGGGAACGACAAGGAGAGCAGGTACTGACCCTCATAGCAAGAGATGTACAACAAAGACATGTAGTATAACTTCTCATGGAAAGCCTTTCAGACAAATTAATTAAGCAATGAGACATGACAGGGTGTGAATCACTTGGTAATGATTTACGCCTATTGTGTTGTTAGGCAGAAGGCCAAAGGCCGAGTGCTGTCAAATCACCTAGGTGTAAATTATCATTTGATAATTTGAGCCCTGGAGTATGTTATTGTAATTAGAAGGTGTTCTATCACAGGAGTTTGCGGCTTCGTTCTGTTGTCTTCCGTCCTCAGCTGCATTTTGATACTTAGAATTCTATCATTAAAAATTGAACCTTTGTTTTTCTTTTTTTGCAAGATTATTCAGACAGCAAATACCCTGAAAAGATTTAGATAACAAACCTTGTCATATACCAGAGTGCACAGCAGAGAAGTCAATGCAGGCTTGTCATTGGTGTGATTTGGTCACTGGGCCTTCATTCATGAAGCCACTTACAGACAAAGGGAAGTAGTAGGGTTAGAGGGGAACGTGCAATTTAAAATTAGCTGGAAGTTATGTACAGGGTCAATGAAGAGGAAGGAGGCAGCTGCCGATGACTTTCACTTTTCACATGAAAGAGCACCAAAAAAATGAAGAGATAATAATACAAATTCTCCATGTTGCAGCATCCAGACAGCTGTGGGGACAAAAAGGAAAAGGCAACCAAAAACCTGATTACTCAAACTGAGAGAAGCAAGAGATGTTCAATAAAGGGATGTGAAGACCATCTCTAGCTTTGGAAATTCATGCAAGCCAGCTTGTGAGAACCCAGGAAAAAGTATCACTGTCGACATGTTCTGTTCTTGTGTAGGTTCTTCAGTAGCACACTACTACTGGAGATTGAGATGAGATTGAGATGAGATGAGATGAGATGAGATGAGATGAGATGAGATGAGATGAGATGAGATGAGATGAGATGAGATGAGATGAGATGAGATGAGAGAGGTTCTTCTCCCCCTCTACTCTGCACTGGTGAGACCACATCTGGAATACTGTGGAACTGGGCCCCTCAGTTCCAGAGGGATGTGGAGCTGCTGGAGGGAGTCCAGTGTAGGGCAACAAGGATGGTAAAGGAAGTGGACCATGTCCCTTATAAGAAAAGGCTGACAGATCTGGGTCTCTTGTGCTTGGAGAAGAGGAGACTGAGGGGTGACCTCATTAATGTCTATACATATTTGAAGGGTGGGTGTCAGGAGGATGGAGCCAGGCTCTTCTCAGTGTCATCTAGTGATAGGACAAGAGGCAGTGGTTGTAAGCTGGAACAGAGGAGGTTCCACATAAGTATCAGAAGGAACTTCTTCACAGTGAGGGTGACGGAGCACTTGAACAGACTGCCCAGGGAGGTTGTGGAGTCTCCTTCACTGGAGATGTTTAAGACCTGCCTGGATGTGTGACTTGGTCTAGGTGATCCTGATGTGTCAGGGGAATTGGACTAGATGATCTTTCGAGGTCCTTTCCAATCCCTAATGAATCTATTATTCTATGATTCTAAGATTCAATGATTCTGTGAGATGAGATTTGATTGGATTGGAGTGGATTTGAATCAAACTCTCCCATTTGATCCAGTTTGCCATTCTTAGATTCTGACAGTCATTAGCAACATTAAATGTTCTGAGCAGAGGAAAGATCCAGTCTAGCATACAAATGGGTGTCATGACTATCTCTTTTTCCTTTTTTTCTTGTCTATGGCCCAAGTAAGGTCTTGGTTGTCCTTTCCAGCCTTGATGATTCTGTAATTCCCTGCATCAAGAGAGGTTTACACTGGATCTTAGGAAGAAGTTCTTTCCTGGGACACTGGTTGGGCACTAGAACAGGCTTCCCAGGGAGTCATGGTCCATGGAGGTGTTTAAAAAGTGAGTAGCTAGAGTACCTGATCCCATAGTCTAGGGATTAGGAAGGTGCTGGGTTGAAGGCTGGACTTGATGATCCTGGAGGTTCTTTACAGCCATGATGATTCTATGATTCTTTGGTTCTATAGTTAGGGAAAATTATTTTATCTAATCCAGCTATTGCTGCCTGAACATCAACTACAGCTGTATGCACAGCTGTATTCTGTTGCTGTATGCAACAGAACCTTCTTAACTTTGACTAGAAGACAAGAGCCTTCACTGCAGAATTCCTAACTCAATTGATTACCGCTGATAGCAAACAGTACAGTATCTGGAGTAAAATGTCAGTGTCAAGCAATGAAAATCCTTCCAAGCACTAGACACACTCAGAAATAGAACATTATATCAAGCAGATAGTTTATCAGTCAGCCATGATTTCAAAACAAGCAGTGACACAACTCTGAAACCAGAATACTGATCAAATACTGGGTTTAAGATTACTCCTCCGGAGTTCACTTTTCATGTTTTCTACTGATTTCATTTGCTCCTTTTTTATTGTGGTCCTATTGGCATGTATTCCAACCCCCTTGTTTTGTGTTGTCGCCAAATCTCCCACACACCCTATCGCATTTGTTTAACCAGAGGGATCCAGATAGAGCGATAGCTGGTGTCAGTACCCGTCTAGCATAGTACTAGTAGGTTAGGGTTTGAAAGTTGACAGAGAAGCAGGTGTGGGGACTATTTTATGTAGCTTGAACCCCATAGTAACATGAAGTTGTCAGAAGCATCTATTTTCTTATTTTAGGAAGATGACTAGTTTATGGAGGAAATGGCTCAACATTTTGTAAGCCAGAGGGGAGAGAAAAAGAAAATGAAAGATCTCGTGAAAAAAAAATAAAATCTAAGGAAGCAGTGATGAGTGTTTAGTTGGTGCCTAAAACTCTCTGCAGAACAAGTGCAATTTATGAAATTGTTCTAAGGGAGTAATCCTGGCTGTGTCTGTTTCCTTCACAGATACATATTTAATAAAATAAGGGAAAATAAATCTATAGTCTGGTGATCTGTGAAGTGTGGCAGGAAGGAGGCACCACTTTTTTTTAGTCACAGCTTAATGTAATATGCATACGTTTTTGCCTTTCTAATAAGAAAACAGTAAGTTTGCAAATAAAGAACTTGCACACATTTGCTGTGTCTTCGTTCTCTTTGATGCTTGTCAGTCACAGTGGGGGGAAAAGATCAAGTCAATGTCCAAAGGACGAAGGTCAAAAAAACTATATTTCCTTCCCCCCTCCACACTTCAGTGTTTAACTGTTGGACTTCTAGATATGAAACAAGAAGATCAAAGTTTCTTTTAAATGCTTAAGAGTTTGCTTGCTTTATTTTCTGGCCACCGGCTCAAATTTCATTTTAGGAAGAAACTGAGGGACAGCGGAAAATACTGAGAAGTGTTTCAGTAGCACTCAGTGCTTTGATGCTTACATCTGAGAAATAATATCCATTCCTACATTTCTTTACCACTAATTCCTGTTTTTCCTGCCTGTTTCATCACTCTATTTTTATGCCAGAATCATAGAATCATTAGGGACTGGAAGGGACCTCGAAAGATCATCTAGTCCAATTCCCCTGGTCTAGGATCACCTAGACCAAGTCGCACAGGAACACATCCAGGCAGGTTTTAAACATCTTCAGAGAAGGAGAATCCACAACCACCCTGGGCAGCCTGTTCCAGTGCTCCGTCACCCTCACTGGGAAGAAGTTCCTTCCCACATTTTATGGAACCTCCTATGTTCCAGCTTACAACCATTGCCTCTTGTCCTATCACTAGATGACATTGAGAAGAGCCTGGTTTCTTCCTCCTGACACCCACCCTTCAAATATGTATAGACATTAATGACGTCACCCCTCATTCCCCTCCAAGCTCAAGAGACCCAGCTCCCTCAGCCTTTTCTCAGAAGGGAGGTGCCCCACCTCCCTCATCATCCTCATTGCCCTATACTGGACTCCCTCCAGCAGCAACACATCCCTCTTGACCTGAGGGGCCCAGAACTGGACACAATACTCCAGGTGTGGTCTCACCAGGGCAGAGTAGAGGGGGAGAAGAACCTCTGAATATGAATTTAGTGTCTGGTAAGACAATTATATTTGGTTCCCGGCACCACAAGTGTGAATTGTTTGGGCACTCAGCACCTTCTGGAGGTGAAACAAGTCTGGGGAAGCCAGGATCTGTCTCTTTTCATCCAACATTCATGACCAAGGCTTGATGCTTCTACCACCACCATCTGTGGGGACACTCTGATGAAGAGAAAATGAGAAAACGGAGTTGTATATGTGGCACTTCACAGTGTGCAAAACAGAGAGAAACGTTCCTCCACAGGCACACCCATTCACATGTGAGCAAACAGGGAAACACATTGTATTACTTACAAAATCTGTCTTATTTAACAAAATAGATTAATGTTAAGCCTTTAAAAAGCACATGAAACTGAGGATGAATAAAGTACCTTGAACACGACGATGTAGTCAGTTCTTCCCTAGGAAATTTGCAAAGATCTTTATTATTTATATCAAATATTCTCAATTTTTGTTAAGGGCATAAATCTCCATAATGAAATAGAATTCATCACCTCCAGATTGATACCCTTAGCATGGTTTTAGATCTTTATGGATACCTGCCAAAAATCAAATATGTAATGAAGAAGTACTAATCTAACAGAGTTAACAGGTAGTTGATGCAATATTTGAACTTAAACTACGCTTTTTAATTATAGAGTCATAACATGCACTGTTTTAGAACTGCCTCTGGACAGTCATCCAGAAGGAACTCCTTTTGATTTACTTACCCAGCCACTGAGTTCTAGCTAGTATTACTTCACTCTAAAGCATCAGCCAGACGCTGTCTTAGATAATTTTAAGGTTACAAACTCGGACATTTTAGTACTATACAGGGGAACGCTTCTCATTCTCAAACACGGCACACAGTGGATGTAATTATGGGTTGAGCAATACAGAAAACATTGCTCAAGAGGCAAGGCAAGAGTTAAGCACTGAAAGGTGGGATTTGGTCCCAGGCTACCAGCCCTCCAACACAACTTTTCCATTGTTCGCAGGCCTGGCGAGCTCCTGGGGTAAAGTAATTTTTTGGCTGTTGATGTCAGGAATGCTATCACTTTTGTGATAGAATTTGGATGTCTGTGTAATCACGTTCTGGCAGAAGCATATTTCTAATAGTACAGCTCGACGTTTCTGTTTAATGTGCATTGTTGACTTTCCACTGGAATGCCGTGTTTGGTTACATTCCACCCTTATTATGGAGCCCTCTGTACATCCCGGAGCACAATGGTGTCATTATGCACTACCCTGGCCTCCAGGTCATGAACTACAATTATCTCTTTTCATGGCAACCATCTTTATAACCTAGAAACTACTCCCAGGGACAACATTATAAAGAAGGATTGGCATATGCATAAATAAGGATGAATAGATATTGGCACTCCTCAGAGTTTTTACCATTGATTACAGAATGTTGATTAATGCCATAATCACTACCTCTCCCTGTAAGTGATAGCGGCATTTTGTTCTGGCTTCACTTTTCTGTCTTCACATCTGCTGCTTTCTCTCCAGTCCCTGACTCTTGTCACCCATCTGATTCATCCTCATAGCACGATGACAAAAGTCACAGTGTTTGGTTGCCAGTGAGAAAATTTCAGAGGAACAATTTTGAATCTGATTGTTCTCAACTAACATGCTGCTCCAACGGATTATAGCACTTTTATATGCAGTTGCTTCTTGCTAGGTCCATCTGTCTGCTCTCCAAGCTGTGCTCCTAAGATTTGACATTTCAGGCAGTTCTGATTCTGTTTTCTCTCGTTCTGCTTCAGTTTTTAAGAACAAAAATCCAGTCAGGAGAGTTATTTGGGGAGCAGTAAGCAAAAAGTCTGATTATTATTAGCACTCTTTCAAGCTACTAATCACTATGCTTTGCATTTCCTTGATGTTACTTAAAAAAAACCCAACCTACAACTCATCTACAAGGCAGATGAGTAAATAGCACCTACACTGCATGTAACTTGAACGCAGGAATCAGACATTCAGTAATCCAGATAAAGAGCTCATGAACCCTAACGGCTACTCCCAGAGCAGTAATTATTACAATATTTCCCATCCTCATTAAATCAATTATTTGAAAGTTCATGTGTACTTCATACAGGTCGCTTGCCTGCATTTGCAGGTAACAAATGACTTGTGAAATGCAGCTGCATTTTAACAGCTGTGGCCACCCAGACTTCCCAACACGTGATCAGAATAGCGACAGAGATTGCTCCACAGAAAGAGGGCAATTCTAGAAGTGTATGTCATAGTAAAATAATTAATTTACATGCATTGTCATTTTATGCAACATATGTTCATTTTTTTAAATACTTGCCTTGCCAGAAGCTAAGGAACCAGCCATACAGATAAACTAAACCAGACAGTGTCTGCTGAAGTTTAGAGTAAAAATTGCTCCAAGTTGTACTACGCTGTTCTAGTTGTACTATTTGAAATAGAGTTATATCAAGTTGATGAGGTTAATCCAAACACACTAGATGAAATTGCTCGATATTGGTATCAGGGAATTATTCCATTTGCTCGAGAAGAAAACGCTTGAGGGAAGTTTTCTAGCCAACACCAGCACCGGTTTTGTCTGCATGAATGTCCAGTGAAGTTACGCAAGTCTACATGTTTTATGTAACTGGGGACAAGTAGGACAAATAGACTTTGTCCCTTTGGTCCTTCTGCTGTGGGCAAGGTTTCCAAACACTTGCAGTCTCCCTAAATCTTACAGGTTCCCCGTTGCAATAGAGTAGCTAGGAAGAGGAGAGGAGAGGAATAAAATACATGGACAAGAGATGTAAAATTACATTAAGGCAACAAAAATTAATCTGAAAGTGTTTTCCATTGTACAGGACAGAGAAGTGAAATGAAGACCCTGAAACTATAATTGCTCAGTTAGTAAGAACATATAAAGAATAGTATTTCACTTCCTACATCAAAAGATTGAATGTTTTCTATTTTTAAATAAAGGCATGTGTAAGACACACAATAGCGGGTTAATGAAAGACCTTAGGAAAGCCATCAGAGACGAGGAACTACCTAGAAGAAGTTGAGGTTTTACAGATATTATTGCTTCCCTCTATTCAGGACTTGGCAGAAAGAATTAAAAATAAGGCAACCCCGCAGTTCTACTTCTCTGAAGATAGAATCATAGAATCATCAGGGATTGGAAGAGACCCCAAAAGATCATCTAGTCCAATCCCCCTGCCACAGCAGGATCACTTCACTGGAGAAGTTATGGAATCAGAATCACTCAGGGTTGGAAGGGACCACCTGATCATGCAGTTCCAACCCCCCCACCAGGCTGGGACACCCCACCCTAGACCAGGCTGGCCAGAGCCCCATCCAGCATGTTGTTCCTCTTGTGGGTTTCATGTCCCAGCATGTTAATAGGTCACATGGATCTGTTTTTCCAAAATGCTTGGGGACCCATTTCAGTGTTCTGGCCATGGCCTCTTACTGTGAGTTCCCACAACAGTCAAGCCACTTTCATTCTAGAGGGGAAATTCATCCTCTTTAAGACATGCCCAGAGCTCTGGCTGCATACAGATCCAAGAAAACAAACAAGCAAAAATCCTCAAGGTGCGTTTAAGTAGGTGTTACCACAGGGAATCAGTTACACAGAGAAGCACTCCCACAGGGTGGGTGTAGAGGAAATCCCTTTACTTGCCTGTAATCCCGAGGGGGTCAGTGGGACAAGGAGTATGTCCTCTCCAAGGTAAATGGGACCAGCAGAATGAAATGACAAGCTATATCCTGCAAACAGAGTAAGTGCCTCTAAGGATTACTCAAACTTCATAGAACAATGAACAGCTTAATTGGACACATAAAGGAAATGAAATACAGAAAAGGACTGGCAGAGAAGGAGAACAAGCTTTTCTAGTAGAGCAGGGAGCATGATCCACCCCAACATTGGACAAACAAGCCAGGAGCTGCTGTTCCCTCATGCCTTTCCACTTTTACAACTGCATACCCTCAGTGAATATAGTTTTATGTAGGAGGAACTGCTTCTGACAGATACAGTATTACCTTCATGCCAGCGTAGTTTATTGCCTGCTCCTGTGCTGTTTTACACACAGGAGAATCTGCAGTTCCTAGCGAGGTCTGCTGTCCCTTTAAAGGGCTTAGGTTTAATGCCTGAAGTTCAGGGAATTTTTATCTGATGAATGATCTTCGCTGAAGAAATACCTTCCGAACTGAGCTGCCTTGAACAGAGTTGTGTCTGAAGAGAATCAGGAATTCCACCCCTATTCCCTGTATTCCTGGATAAAAGCAAATGTGTATCCCTGCTTTTACAAGATGTCTGTTTTGGTCAAGAGCCAAAGGGAGTCCAGGCTAATACTGTTCAGCCTGGTGACAGCCTATGTAGGTAAGTTAGAACTGAGCATAGCTCTGTGTGTTTGTGTGGCAGCAGAGGTGACAAATGAATATCATTTGCAGTGAGGCAGCCAAAGAGCAACAACAGCAGGGATGATGGTAGCTGTAAAGTGCCAACAGACTCAGCTTTGGAACAGATTTGCCAAGACTGCCACATCATGTGATGACACAGATTCCGTGCTGAATGCACAGTGACATGGAAAATGTATCCTAGTGGTGTCCAGGCTTCACCAGTTAACTCCTCTAATCGCTCTTCTGCCTTGACTTTGTACTGTTTCACCAGCTGTTGTGCATCTCCTGTTCAGAAGGAGACACTGGCAAAGTGGAAGCATCATTGGGAAAAAGCAACAACGTATGGACAGGAGAAGGGAGGGTGTTTTAAATATAGAGCATGTGTATGTCCATGTCCAGTACATGGGGAGTACTATCTTCTTTAGTTACTTGAGCTTGATTTGCTGTTTGCACCGTTCTGGACCAGGCACAGCTCTTGGAAGTGCAGTGTTCTGGAGGATCCAAGAGCAAATGCACCAAGCACTCTCAGTTCTACCTGCCACTGCAAAGAAACTTGGGGTTGGGGAAAATCCTTATTTTGTGAACAATCGATTCAGCAGCCCAAAACCTTCACTCCTGGTTGTCAGGAAGTAGATGTTCACCAAAAGCCATCATGATCTACTGCTGCTGAACAGCTCCTTGGAGTCTACAGCATACAGCCTTTGGGTAGCCTCAAGACCAGAGGGCTGAAATAACCCATTCTGTGGGAATTCGAGGTAGCAAAGACTTGAATTCTCTATGAATTTATATCTAACCTGAGTGTGTTTGGTAACACAAGCTCAGACTGAGGCTTTTGGGATGCTAGGTAGGAGCAATCCTCTGCAGATTCTCTGACATCTAATCCCGTCGGCTTCTGGGATAAATGCTTTCTCAGAGTATGTACAGCTTCACACGGTGGGTCTTTTCCTTCTAAACCATTACTGATTTCAACCCAACCTGGCTTTAGCACATCAATCCTGCTGCTCTTTGTTCTGGTGATCGTGAAACCCTCTGGAAGACACTGGAGTGATGATGACTAACAAAGTAATTGCACTGCCTTTTGATTTTCCTTGTTCCTGTCACAGGCCCAAATTCATAAGAGTTTTCGATGTTTTATGATCTCTACATTCACAACCAAACACTAAATTAAAGGCTTTTAACAGGTTATTAGTATTTCTCCCAAGCTTTCAGTTTGTAATTGAGATAAGGATGTACTCCTACATTCTGCTTCACATCTGTCCCATTATGTGTTTCATTATTAAAAGCTTTAATTCCTAAAATCTCCCACGAGATGCAGACCTTAGAGGGCAACCGAAATCAGGCAGTCATAACATGTCCAATTTAATGTTTAAGGAAGCTTTAGGATCCAGTTGGTATAGCAAAAAAATCATCAGATACACCACCATAACTGTGCACTGGAAAAAACCCACCTCGTTAAAACAAAGCTGTTATCTTACACCGAGTTTCTCGGTGTTTTCTGTGCTATCCTTAGCAACAAGACAGGATCAGGGAGCAATCACTCCATTTCTCTTAGCCTAAAGGCTTTCATCTAACAATGTCAAGTTTAGAAGGTCACATACAAGCACACTCATTCCTCAAGTGTCAGTAGGTCTGTGTTAGTACAAGTTCCAAGTCCATGGACATGGCATACCTGCAAAGTTGCCACTCACTGGGGCGCACTTCACTCTCAATGTTTAGAGGTGAGGCAGAGCATGGAAAGGAGACCAGACTAGTAAGACTCATTATCATGGTGGTTCTCTGTTGGCTTGGCTAGAAATGGTGGAAGAGAGAACAAGAAGAGATGGAGGAAAGTTAATGGGGTCATTCTGAGAAAGGAGATTATGGTTTGGTGACTGTGATTTAAATCCCCAGCTTGCCCATTTGTCAATGATTCATTTGTTTTCAGCTTATCTGTATTCAGATCATGACATGAATCCAAAGGGCAGGAGATCTGATTTTCCTTTACCTGGCACTTTGTTTAACATTTGCCTCATCTGCAAAGGAAAGGAAAAACAAATGTAAAATGCTGCTCAGAGTCTAGTTTTGATCTCATCCTAGTTTAGAAGAAATGCCTCTATACTGTAATTTCACCAGAGTTACCCTTGCATGACAGCAGAACAATATGACCCTCTTCTGTCCTTGCTCTACTTACATGTAGCTTACGTCCTCATCAGACTGACCCCAAGCCTCTTTGCTGCCTATAACTGCCGGTCAAAACATCAATTCTGGCAGTTCAGCTGTCCTCTCTGCCATTTGGAAGGAGCAAGGTGGAGACAGCTGGCAGTTAGGGGAGCACTAGGAAGCATATGGTAGCTCAGTGCAGTGTTGTCCAAGAGCTTGTAGGACGATCATTCACTTGCTTCACTGCTTTCTAAAATGTGCATCTCTCTGTTGTTCCTCTTTTCTCATAAGCCCCCAGGATAGCCATCCCTTCAGCAATGGTCATTTTAGAAGAAACTCCATATTTTGATTGTTTTTTATTCTTTCCATGAAAGAAAATCTGCTTTAGAATTATTCTGCACCCATAAATGACTACAAAGAAAGCAAAGTTACTGATAAATGTAGGTAAATGGCCAGAGACTATTCTTCAGAGGCTAAGTGAAATGATAAAGTGTTAGAAGGGAGCTTCTTAACTGCAAAGAATTATGTAGCTGGGCATCTGCAACTTGTGTTTTTAATATGGCAGCTGGTTGGAGGGTTAATAAATGTGTGGCCATGCAACTTTGGCTGCGATCCTTCCTGATCTTGAGAGAAACACAGCCAAGCCCTGTAGCGTTGGATGGGAAACTGCCAAGGAAAATCCAGTGATTCAATAAATGGCATTCTTCCTGCACGATTACGGCAGCCCCAGTGCCAGCATGGTGCTAGGACATAGTTTTGTTGGTGGCAGTGATGGTTTCATAAGAGATGTAAACTTGTCTAAAAGTCTAGTGACAATTTGCATGAAAATAAGGACATTTTGGTAATTACTGTCTTGTCATTGCACCCTCTGCTCTCTGTTGGATGGGGCTTTCTTCACATTTGATTCTGTTGGCTGGTTGTGATCATCGCTACAACAAAACTAATGGATTCCTCCAAGGAGGTGCCTGCATTTCTGCAGTAAATTTTGCATGTATACACTGCCCACAAAACCTAATTAGAAGCTTGTGCTTGCATAAACCATAGAACAGTCTGACGTACGGAAAGACCCAAGAACTCTGTTTGTGTTTTGAGGACATAACTTATTATCGCCGATGGACGTGCAGGGCTCATGCCTCTCAGGAATCGTGCGCATCCACTGGCTACAAAACCATGACTATATGTTGTAAAACAATACATATTCATTAGATTTCCCAATACACCTATACATATTCATAACCCGTCCCTGCTTCTCATGCAAATTAGGTCTCCTCCCATCTGGGCAGGCACAGTCTTTTGTGGGAGTGGGCTTGGGGTCTCGGGGATGAAGTAGCGAGTCTTCCTCACCATGAACTTCTGAACTCAGAGTCCTGTGTAAACTCAGAAGACTCCTAAGGAGTGCATCTGCTTCTTTTATCTTTATTTTAACCTTCACCATTGGAGAAAGCACAATTGGTCCAGCTCGCTATCTCGTTCAAGGCTTACTCACCTCCTTGGTGTCAGATTTAATAAATAGCTACTTCATAAGCTCAAGGTTTATGCTCACTGCTTAATCAGCAACAGGTCTTTCTGTTTACTTTCAGAATAATGCTGCCCTGTTAGTCAAGTTTCAGTTGGAAGAGACCTTCAAGATCATCAATTTCAACTTTTCCTAGCCTTATCCACACAAATAAACCTTGTCCCCCAACACAATCCTTCTCTTAAACACCTCCAGGTATGGGGACTCAATCCCCTCCCTATGCAACTGTTCCAGTGCTTGACAACCCTTTCAGAAGTTCCTCCTGACATCCAACCTGAACCTCCCCTGAAACTGCTGAAGGCCATTTCCTGTCATGCCATCACTGGCCACTAGGGACAACAGACCAACCCTGCCTCTCTACAGCCTTCTTGCAGTCCTTGCTGCCCCAGCTCACTCATCATAAGATGATTCAAATACTGTCTAGAAACAGACAGCAAATTGAGAAGCTCTTCATGCAGTTCTGCGATACAGTTTCTCTCCTTTTTCTACCATTCTAGCCCCTGAGCTGCAATACATTACTGTAATAATATTTGTATGGATGCAACTGTGTAGGCTGCTTTGTAAATCAGATCAATGAGCTGACTTGGGCTGAAATTCCTCCAGAAGGGGATATTTTTAAACTCAGATCAGTTTTGATGAAGTGCAGCCATACCATTGGTTTCATTAGTACAACTGCAGAGGCAATAAATCCCAGTGTTGGCCTAGACGGCCCTCAGCAAGGCAGGAACATCTCCAAGGGGCAGAACACACAGTCTACTGCACTTCTTTACCATTGCCATAAGAGTAACAGCCACATTAACTTTTAAAGTTTAATCACTAAACATTTGGGTCAGGAACTGATTGGATGGATGAGCCCAAAGAGTGGTAGTAAATGGTGTCGCATCTAGTTGGCAACCAGTTACTAGTGGTGTCCCCCAAGGGTCGGTGTTGCGTCTGGTCCTGTTCAAGATCTTCATTGATGATATTGATGATGGGATGGAGTCCATCATGAGCAAATTTGCAGATGACACTAAGCTCAGAGCCCGTGTTAATCTGTTAGAATGTAGGAGGACCCTGCAGAGGGAACTGGACAGACTGGAGAGATGGGCAGACTCCAGTAGGATGAGTTTGAATAAGTCTAAGTGTCAGGTTCTGCATTTTGGTTATAACAATCCCAGGCAGAACTACAGGCTGGGAATGGAGTTCTTGGAGAGTTCTGAGGTAGAGAGAGACTTGGGGGTGTTAGTGGACAGCAAACTTACCATGAGTCAGCAGTGTGCCCAGGCGGCCAGGAGGGCCAATGGCATCCTGGCTTCCATCAAGAATGGTGTGGCCAGCAGGTCAAGGGAGGTTCTCCTTCCCTTGTATTCGGCACTGGTCAAACCACACCTGGAGTATCGTGTTCAGTTCTGGACCCCTCAGTTTAAGAAAGAGGTGCTGGAATGGGTCCAGAGAAGGGCAACTGGAATGGTAAAGGGGCTAGAAGATCAGCCCTACGAGGAGAGGCTGAGGGAGCTGGGTTTGTTTAGTCTGGAGAAGAGGAGGCTCAGGGGGGATCTTAGCGCTGTCTATAACTATCTGAAGGGTGATTGTAGTCAGATGGGGGTTGGTCTTTTCTCCCTGGCCACTGGAGACAAGACAAGGGCTCATTGTCTTAAGCTCCATCGGGGAGGTTAAGGTTTTGGAATGGGCTGCCCACAGAGGTGGTTGAGTCACCATCCCTGGAGGTGTTCAAGGTTAGGCTGGATGAATTTCTGAGTGGCATGATCTAGATGTTAGATGTTAGGTTTACTTGGTTTATTTGGATTTAGGTTGAACTAGATGACCTTTAAGGTCTCTTCCAACCTTACCATTACTGTGATACTGTGATACTGTGAATCTCCATTCTCTGCATCCCTCAGTTTCCACGATGTAGTCAGGAGCAAGGAGTTTATAAAGGACACACAGAGAGCTTTTGGAGCCCTGGATTATAATTGTCTCCAGCAATACTCACATCACGCACAAATGGGAATGCAGAAATGAATCATTTTGCAGAGGTCAAGTTGTAATTTTTGTTATTTCACTTTACAGTTTCCATTAGAAATAAGATTCCACAACAGATCTAAATCATTACACACAAGAGTCTATTCTAATAGTAGTGGGCTCATAAAAAATAACAAGACCAAACGATAACTGTCTCCTGACCCACACATGTATTTACAATAGCAGGACTTTAATAAAGGTGGCTACATCCTCTAGATCCCCAGACCTTTATTTGAACTCTGCTGTCGCATAATTGACAGAGAGAATTAGAGAGCATGTTAAGACCTGGAACTGAACTTTTTCAGCAGGCTCAGCCTCACTCACATCACTCACAGTATTAGAGAGACTCTGTGACAATCAGATTAAAACGATGCCACCCTGACATAGATTAACCGGGTATGCAATTATATTTAAATGCTGTAATTGGAACTTGTTGTTAAGTGCCTACTGTCACTTCTCAATTCCCCTCAAGGCAAGTAAACCACTTCTTCCTTTGCTCTATAAATGTAATGTCACATTCTGCACACAGAAAGAGCTGCTATTTCATCAAGAGCATTTTGCTTAGGAAAACACAGGCCATGTGAGCACTGCAGGATATAAATCCATCCTGGAAGATGACTCTGTTAAAAATTTTTAAAAGCATGTCGCTTTTTCATGCTTATGGGAACAACCAGAGCTTCTGCGTTTATTTGTCTCACCTAGAAGCTGGTATTTCAGCTCAGTCTTCTGTCCAGAGCCTTCCTGCAGGTGAAGGCGGGGTGGGTGACCCAGAGGACCTTAATGATACCTGAGAACCTTTTTAAGGCCTAAGGACACACCCAACTGTTTCTGAGGATCTCATCCTCTGAACAACTTCTGATGGCGTGGAATAAAGTGGAGCCCCATGTGATTCTCTTGGCAGAGGTGGAATTGCAGATAGAGTCGGCAGGAAAGAATTTTCATTGTTTATGCATCTAACTTTAAGTTTTATGGAAAATTTGAAAGAAAATGGTGATGAAAGCTTTTTGTGTGCCTCTGAGGAAAGGTGAGGTCTCCTCCAAGTAGTGTCTCTGTGGCTTTCTGTGAATTTGGAGCTTAGTAATCAGCCAATGACTTCTGTGTTTTATTTGGTTTAGTCAGAATCCAGTATCCCAAGTTGTGATATGATTGCTTGTTTCACCAGACTGCATTAGCGTGGGTTTGTGTCTTCGGTGCCTCACAGTGTGCAAAGCGTTAATGAAGGTGTGGGTGAGAATCACTGCAGACGTTTCAGACCCGCCTGGATGTGTTCCTGTGTGACCTGGTCTAGGTGATCCTGCTGTGGCAGGGGGATAGGACTGGATGATCTTTCGAGGTCCCTTCCAGTCTCTAATGATTCTATAATTCTGTGATTCTCGGGGTTTCAGTCTAACCGAAGCTGGACTCAAGTTTTTGCAGCATAGCCGCAAACAACACTGGTTTTCCTTCATCTCTAGTGCCAAAACGCCCTGGGCTTGAACTCGGCGAAGAATAGCAAAGTTCATTTGCGGTGTGTCTGTACTTGAGCAGTCCTAGTGATCCTAGCCACTAGGTGTGATAGCCAGTGGGTGTTATGCTGATCAGGTGTGAATCCGCAGGGCTGACTCCTGCTTGCTGGGAATTTAATCTAAGATAACTGTCCTTTCATGCTCAAAGCTAAATAATGTCAGCTTGGCAGTGCTTTATAAAAGGCTGACTAGAAAGGGTTAGGAAGGAAACTGTGGGATTTTCTTAACTATATGTTTGCTGAGGGGATTGGTGTTACACAGGCTGGAGCGCAGTTAGACGCTGCTTTAGTGGCGTTGCTTTTCTGCACGCTCTACTCCCGGTAATTCTGCGGTATCTACAGGCCCACGGAGGTTTTGAAGTGAGTAACTATAAAGCTACACATGGATAGCTTTGATAAATACATAGAAGATGAAAATGTGAACCTATGTATTGCTATGGATTGCACAGAAATCGGTCTATTAATGCCCTTCCATTTTTTTGTCTTGAAACCACGCGTTTTGCTTCGAGCAATGAGCCAGAAAGCTAGCACACCCAGACTCTACAGAGGACCCTTGGCGTCTCCATGGAACTCTGTGTTAAAGAATGGTTTTGCAGCACGGAAAGCGTTAGAACCTCACATGGTGACCTACATGGCATTGGCTAGAGCTCTACTTGTGAAGCAAATCCAACCAAAGCTGCCCTTAAGCAAGTAGAATTGCAAAGGCACTAATGTTTTAGCACTGTCTGCTCGTCAGGGTCCCTGGGAGCACATGTGAACGTGTCTAATGAGACACAAAACTCTGCAGGTGTGTTTTCCTGGAAAATGTTCTTTCCTTATTATTTGTTTTCCTTATTTGTGTCCTGATACTAGATATATACATGATACATATTCTGCTGGCTCTTGCAAGTGGTGGAAGGTAAAACCAACACAACTGAAAACTCCAACAGAATCTGCAGCTGCTACTGGTAGTTGCTGCTGCATATGACCACCGTAGTTGTAGGCTAATGGCCTCATCAGAGAGCATCAAGCAGTATAATGCAAACAGCTCTTGCTGAGTCCAGTTCTGTGTGTTCTTCCAATACCTCTGTGTCAAGGCAAGAGTTCAGTTTGCAGGACTCCTAAGAATCCTTACCCTTCAGTCATCCTTCGCAGAAGCTTCCCTTTGCTTTGTTGAAGTCCAACAGCACTGTGAAGTGGTGTGTTTTTCCTAAGCACTTTGAGTATTCCCGTACAACAAGGATTCACTGTTAGTTTATCACAGTTTGTAGCACTGACTTCTGCTTTCCCAGCCAGTGTGGTAAGATCATGTAGATTGGGTCTTGCCCTAAATTAGCCAAGTCACTATCTCCATTACTGAGACAACGGAGACTATTTTAAGGCTCTTTTTGTTCCACTGCATTTGACAATCTACTCTGTTAATTTCTTTCTCGTAGGATTCCCTGTAGAGTGAAATTCTGGCCCCAGCAAAATCAGTGGCAAAGCTCCCATTGTTTTCAGTGGTCTGAGATTTCATCCATAAAATCAGCAAGGGAGACATGTGGGCTACAAAAATACCAAGAGTCATTTTCTGCCATGACTGAGGCTGGTATTTTGGAAGTGAGAAGCTTAATACCAATAGTAGACGACAATGCATCTCTCTAAGGAACTAGTTGAAGTACTGGTGAGGCTTAGAGGTTGTGACAGGCCTGCTGTCCTAATTAATAACTTGTCAATCTCAGGATGGAGTTAGGCTATTTCAACAGCCCAGGACTCCAAACCTAGGGATACATAAAGGCATGGTTAATTGAAGCTATGCAGTAGCTTAAATTATCACAAAGTTTGGAGCGGGGGGATGTGGTTCGAAGCATTTGGCATATGTTGTGAGACTCCATTAACTTCAGGATATATTTCTGGCAAACGCCACTGCAGTACAGAAGAAACTGGACTTTGAAAGTGCCTTCACATGCTACCAAAGATTTGCCTAGAAGAGTAGTTATGTCTTAAAGCATTTCACATTTAGCAAAAGAAGAAATCTTTTGGGATTTGCTGTCTGTTGTTATTGTACAGAATGGTTTTGTTGTTTAACCATCTTCTCCCAAAAGCATACTTGTAGCCCTAGGAAAGTTCAGATTTCAGCCAGCACCTTGTAACTTGGATACATCTCTAGCGTACGGTTCAAGTTATCATTTAGGTAAATGAGGTAAATTACATCCTTCCTTGAAGACGATGGCCTTCTTTGGAAAAGTAAGGAGAGTGAGAGTAGAGTGTCTGGGCTATTGCCTGCCAAATGGTGCAGAACTCCTCTACCTGTCTTAGCTCTCCTAAATCCACCGTTCCTGGTAGTCATTGGGTTCCTTTGGGGGAAGCTAATTTAGATTCATCCTATCATTTTAGGAGCCAGCCAGAAGGGGGATATGCCAACCAGGTTGTTTAAGGCTTAAAGGGCCAAATAGTTCTTCACTAATCACATTCAACAAGAATTGATGGCTTTGGCTATCCATTCTATTGCTTGGAGAAAAGTAGATGTATAACTAGCAGAAGTGAGTACGGGTGGAAATAAAGAAAGAGGACACTTGAAAATACTGGGAGGCCAAAATGGAGAACGTAAGTCCTGTTTGTCCCTAAGAGAAGCTGGAAAAGATGACTTGATTCAGATTAAATGTTTTGTATGAAGAGACCATACTAAGTCAACTTAGTTAGAGGTAACTGGTGGAAATGACAGCCTTGATATTGTCAGTACTTCTATGAAAACAGATTATTTTTACCATCTAGGCTACTACATGTAGCTTCTGTATTGAAAAGCAAGGTGGGAAGGGGGAGTAAGTGTCAAGTGTGTTTAGCCCATTAAAGCTCAGAGCGAGAACCTATGCAGTTCAGTAAAAATCCTGTATACCCACTGTCCTGTGCCTGACAAGTGCTTTTTTCCTCTTCCTGCTGATACTTGGGTTGTTTGTCTATTTTAGAACTCTCTCCTTTTCAGCTGTTGTCTGTGTTGCTTCGATAAAGTCATACTGCTTGATAATGAAGTTGGGAAGGAGCACTAACCTAACATGGGGCTTATCTAATGGCGAAAGTGGTTATTTATAAACAGATGCTGCCACTAAGTGCTTGAATTAGATAACAAATGGTACCTGTCTCGTGAATGCCTTTCACTCCATTTAGTGTGGTGTGCAGTCTGGGGAATTTTTTCCCCCTGCTTTTAGGGTGTTTTAGGGATGCAATTTGCTTGTGAATCTTGCACAACTGTCACTGGTTCAATGCAGGCTTAAAGGGATTAATTCTTTTCTAGAGAGTCCCAGGTGGATTTTTTTTATTAACCTTTTGGGCAATAAACATTTATCTCATTTTTACAGCAGCATTTAACACTATTTATGGTCAAATATCTGCAAATCCATTACATGAGCTGAAAATGCACCTGCTTTGGAAAAAAACTCTCTAGAGAACCTGCAGCAGGCACTGATAATTGTAGACAAAACAAAACAAGAGCCCAGGAAATAAAAATAGCAGTATTACCTTGAGTATCATGTCTTACAGACGGACTGAACAAAACCTCAATTATCACAGCATGATTATAAGAAAAGAGGAGGCTGATTGAGTCAGTGTGGTGCTGAAATGAATGCTCCTGCACCCAAGCCACAATGGCTGCATCAGGGGACATTGTACATCAGCTGTGGTGATGTGATAATGTTACACTGATCTATCTGGCCATCATCTGCCTCGTTCTTTATAAGTTTGTAGCCCCACAAACTGCTCTGAATGTTCTTTATGAAAAGTAATACAGGCCAGTGATGGAATCAATCCTAGTAAATCACATACCTGCTGCAGTCTTTGTTCGCAAAGACCCTAGAGAATCAACGTAGGCTTTAGAAGTAAGGTTCTTAAACATATGGAGGGAAAGGGGTGAGAAGACTACCTGCCCTCTGAATACCACCTCATTGTGCTATGAGTGCAGGTAGCCCAGGGCAAAGAGGGTGCACACCAGAAACCAGCAGTAGGTTCTCAGGGGGAACAGATTTGGAGCGTGTGTTGATTTGTCATCTCACTTTCCTACTGGTAAGCATATGCTTAAGAGCTCAGATGAATTGTGCTAACAAGTAGCTATTGCCATACGCTTATTTTTTAAAGAGTTTTATATTGTTTAAAGGTGGCACTGAATCTTGGGGTTGAAACAGCATTCATCTCGCAGGTCTGTTGGACCTCTCGTGATCTTGAATCTTCTAAGATCAACCTACCTTCAAGTTTGGACCACAGTTTGGATTTTAAAAGAACTGTGTTTTTTCAACACTAACATTGGACATACCCATAACCTTTGCCTTAAAGGTGACCTTCTCTCACTGTGGACTGCTGTGCTCTGTCCTAGTTGCCATGTTTCCCCAAAGTTATCTTTCTGGGCAAAGAAATATACGTTTAAATGGAGGTGTACACTGCACATGACATTGAGGCTACCTGAAATGTCACCATTTTAGAAATATACTTTTTCACCTATTGAAGTCATTGTTCCGGCAGTATCCCTGCTAGCAGTGTAACAGTCTATGTGAACCTCTTGCATCCAAAAGGTAGGAATAGAGGTCAAAGAAATTAGTGTTGCTGCATGAGAAGAAGGACTCTTTTTCACTGGGTGATCAAATTAATTATGCTAAGTAGCTGAAAAGAGAAGGAAATGAAACAGAATTAGCCCTTCAAATGATGCTTAAGGCAAAGCCAGAAATGAGCCCACTTCAGAGGAGTCCAGTGATATTTACAACCCAGGATCTTATGCAGTTCCCTTTGGCTCTGGCAGACACCAGTTTCAGTTACTGGTGTGGGTTTCTGTTGCAGAGCTGTGCCATGCAGGAGCGGAGGGTGAGAGCTGTGAAGTTCTGGGATACCTCTGCCTCTGAATATGCAGGGGTTTGGAGAATTTTCAGCAATTACTAATGCTGAATTTTGATTTTTCCATTTACATAACATGATCATGATTCTCTTTTTGTCTATGCATAAGCAAACAGCTTCCCAAGAAGTCTTGTGTTTGGATGGAACAGGTAAGTGTGCATCAAGCCAAATTTCTCCAGCGTGTGGCCCAGAGGGAGCAACCGAGTCCAGCAGATGTAATGGAAGATCAGGGACTGGGGGAGAAATTGTTGAGTCTTCATTCATATAGAAATAAATGATAACAGTGTGTCTTTCCAGCACTGAATCCATTTACAAGGTGACTTAATTTAATGAGTAGTCTTCCTGCTGCTGCACTGCACTGAAAGTTAATGACAGTGTTCAATTCCCAACACAAAAGGCATTTGATAATACTATCAATTTAATCATACATGTATTTTTTGGTTAAAAAGGTTGTCCTGTTGACATCAATACTTGTCTTTTCTGTGCCAGAGTTAGCAACATAATCAAAGAAACAGATGTACCCATGATTTGTGGAGCACTTTATTCATATTCACAACTCTTGACGTGATCTAAGCAAAAATAGAAGATAAGATGCTGTGCAGCCAAGGAACAGGCAGAGCTCTTGCTTTGTTTGGGGGTGAAGTTTTGCTTTGTTTTTCGTGAACACAAGACACTACCTGATTTTGCAGAAGTCAGTGGTCTTAAACTTAAGTCTTCCCCTCCTGTCTTTACAAGTGAGGAAATGCATGAGTAAGAAGCAGAAAGTGAAGCATAAAGTGTTCAAGCAGCTCTCATAATTCAGTGAAGGTCACTGGTTTTGTACTCAACCACAAGAGATTTAACATGAGGAATTAACCTTCAGTACGGTCATTGTTTAAAGCTCTTTCTGTACCAAAAATTATTCCAGTGTATAAAGAAAACTAAATGTATGTAGGTTTTAAGACCCTTTGATCTAAAGATCCTGTATTTCTTTACCATTATGTATGAGTTACTATTTCCAGCTTTCCATGACAGAGCAATAGACTTGGGTTAGATCATGTACTGTATCTACAAAGGGATGAAGAATACAAAGCGGTTCTCCTGAAGAACAAGGTTATAGGATCATATGATGGTAGGGCTTCCTCCACAAACAAGATATGTAAATCTCTAGAATTGTGTATTATTTGGGGCACGCTACATTCTGGAAACAAGAACTGCAGAAAATAAACCTGAGGAGGACTTTCAGTATTGGTGGGATGAAAGTTATCCTCCTTCCCACCAAAAGAAACCTATATGAGAAGATGGCACTTGCTGATGGTCTGAACCATGTGATTTGAATTTGAATGGTTTGAAATAGTCTAGAAACTGGGTGAATTATCCAATTCAACATAAAGAAACATGAAGTAATGAACTCAAGGGAAAGGTAATCAAGAAACAGGTTTTATTGTTACTTCTTGTATGTTTTGAGGACATGAACAAAAAAGATGTGGTACTAATTTGAAATAAGCCCTCTCAGGTAATGAAATCATTTTGAGTGGCAATGACAAAGCCTTAGAAACAAGTAAGTTTTCATGTCAGCTACCTCTTTTATTAAACCAAGAGATGCTACATTAAACAAAGTGGTGGGGCACAACTTTATTGCTCTGGGGCTTTTTGTGGTAAATTAACACTACAAATTCAACCCTTCGACAATGAAAAGCTCCTGAGCTTTGTTAGACTACACAGAGTACTTGACTGCAGGAGTAAATTATGTACATATTAGGAGAAGGAAAATATGGAAATAAAGCTTGTTAACAGACTTCAGCAGCCCAGGAATTATGAACACATTCCTAATGATTTAGGTCTATCAGAGTCATGGCTTTGGCTTCCCTCTTGTACCCGCTGGTACCATGAGGTAACATGAGTGTCTGAAAAGGCAGATGTGGGTTTCCCAAATCAGATCTGCAGAACTCCCTTCTCTCAGAAATGGTTTAGTAGAGAATATGGCATATGGTGGAACTTCTTGGTGAATAAACTAAGAGTTTCCTGAAGTGGAGCCCCAAAGGGAACTGATTTTGGTTTTGAGTAGCTGATGGTCTGCGATAGTTAATTACAGTCAGACTGAAGAGAAATGGTTGAAACACTTTGGTGTTCTTTAGTTATCTGTTGAGTCCTCATTCTCCTAGAGATGCTGAAAGCTCTTGAGAGACGTCTCCATATTCCTGCCTGCCTCATTGAACAGGAGGCAACACCTCAAGTCAAACTTCAGTTTGACCTGAAGTCAAAGCAACTTGAAATTAGAAGCAACAAATGTTTGTTTTGATCACACCTAACCACGAAGACCTGACCTAGCTTTTCCGTGTAAGGTCTATAATTCTTAGTCTGCCTTAATAATGCTTTTTCAGTGCTTATTTTATGCTCTCCTCACAACTTTTCTCTTCCCTCAGGCTAACTCTTTCCGTGAACAACTTCAAAAAATGTTCTCTCCTATTCTGAAGACAGAAATGAGCTACATTAGCCTTCTTCAGACTTAAAAACAGGGACGGTGACCCTTGTGGTCTCAAGGCCTTAGAATTTTGGTTTTGAATGAATAGTTTATCTGGCCTGTAAATATTTTTGTTAAATCTTTCAAATAAACTATGGTTTGGGATTGCTCCTTGTACTTCTGGTATTTTAGCAAAATGAAACAAGAGGACTTGGGGACAATGTGCATGAATCATAGAATGGCTGGGGTTGGAAGAGACCTTAAAGATACTCTGGCTCCAGCCCCCTGCCCAGGCAGGGACACCTTCAGTAGATCAGGTTACTCATGGCCCCAGCCAACCTGGCCTTCAACACTTCCAGGGATGGGGCAGCCACAACAGCCTTGGGCAACCTGTTCCAGCACCTCACCACACTCACAGCAAAGAATTTACTTTTCATGTTCAATCTAAGCTCATTGAGGGACTGCTGGCACAACAGGTGAAGAACTGCAGAGCGAAATGGCCATGCAAAGCACATTTAGTACAGAAGGATCCGTAACAGTAACTGCCCCTTCGTATGGGGCAAAGTGACAAAGGCAAAACGTTGCAAGGAACTAAGAGCAAAGCAAGGAGCACGTTTACCTTGTGCCCAGAGCCGGCCCCAGTCCGAACACAGCAAGCGGTTTGGGTGAGTGCTTTGAGGACAAGACTAGTGGAAGTCCCAAAGCAGGTGAATGTTTAACATGGTGCCTGGTAAGAGTCTTTGGATTAGATTAGAGCAAAACCAGAGGCTGTGCCTGGGATTGAAAACAAAAAGGCTGCTTCTTTTGTGAGGGCTACAGATACTTGGCTCACCTCTGCTGCCGCGGCAGTTCTAACTTGCTGTGCTGTTTCTACTGAAGTGGCAGCAGCAAAATGAGTAAACAATTCGCTCTGAGAGAGCACTTTCCTATTGCAGTTTTGGTCTACCTAGGAGCCACTCAAAGCCATTTCTCATCGTGTATCTGCTTTGTTTTGGTGTGTCCCGTCCTGGGCCACAGAACCTTCCGAACCTGTTCAGCTTTTGCCTGGATTTGAACATGTGAAATCAGCACTGAAAGCTGGAGAGAAGCACTTGTTGTCTTTTTTCCATTCATGGCTGCCAAGTTACTGTATTTTAGCACCTGCACAAGTTAGCAGACTCTGCTCCAGCTGAGTACTGAGTCCTAGACTTCTCTAAAGCTCCTATTATGGGCTAAGCAAGAAATGACTCGGCTTCCAAGACGGCAGTTCTTGTGGTACCTGCATTCCCTTTGTGTCGCATCCAACCAGAGCCATGATGTGTGGCAAGCTGGTGAAAATTAACGAGGATGCACAAAAGCCAGTGTTGCTTTGCTGATTTCCACCTGTCAGGGATCTGCCCTGTCTTTAAACCCCTCACAGGCCGATGCTGGATTTCTGTTGAATCACAAGGCTTTTCAAGTATGATCAGGAGAACTGTTCTCAAGCTTTAACTCGCATATTGAACCTGTGTCTAGTGCACAGAGGGTCTGCTGTGTCTGCTGGCACAGAGTGTCACCTGCCTGTGTGAGCGCCCGTTGCCTACGTCAGGATCCGCTTTGCACAGCTGACTTAAGTCTCTTCTGGCCAGCCCACTCCTGTATGAAATGTCAGTCCCTCTGCAGCAAGCAGCAGGTGCCTCTGCACAGGGCTGTCACCATCATTTTTATCTGTGGTAAATCCTGACCTGCACGGCTGCTGTTCTGTCACAGTTAGTGCTCCAGGACTAGTCCTGCCTCTGACTGTGCGGACTCCTCTAGCGAGTCTCGCACTTCTATTCATAGCCCTACACACAGGCACAGCGGAAAGCCCAGTTAAAGCAGTGAGAGCAGACACAGCCCCAGCCTCTTAGAGTCTGGCTGTAAAAAAGGACAGGGTAGGAAATTACTTCTTTATTGATGTAAACTCCCTTCAAATTACACTCTGCAAAGGAATCTTCCTGACAGTTTTGTTGGTGCTAGGAGTCACTTTTTGTAGTAGATTTCACACAGCAGAGTTAAACACGTAGCTGCCAGTATTTCTGTTGCAAGTATCTTGCTGTACATGGCCTCCTGTCTGATTTCGGTGCCAACAAGCCAAACCTCTGCCGTTACTAATGGCAGAGTCCATCACCGAGACCATTAGCCTCTCCTTCTACATTCCCAGCCCTCAAGAGATTATTTTTCAAGCAAAGCAAATAGGGAAGTTCTTCTCCCCCTCTACTCTGCCCTGGTGAGGCCTCATCTTGAGTACTGTGTTCAGTTATGGGCCCCCCAGTTTAAGAGGGACAAGGATCTACTGGAGAGGGTCCAGCGGAGGGCTACGAGGATGATTAGGGGACAGGAGGGCATGGCTTATGAGGAGAGGCTGAGGGACTTGGGGCTTTTTAGTCTGGAGAAGAGAAGACTTAGGGGAGATTTGATCAATGTTTATAAGTACCTGAAGGCTGGCCAGGAGGGGGGGGACAGGCTCTTTTCACTTGCTCCCTGTGATAGGACAAGGAGCAATGGGTGTAAGTTGCAGCAGAGGAGGTTCCGCCTCAACACAAGGGGGAACTTCTTTGCTGTGAGGGTCACAGAGCACTGGAACAGACTCCCCAGGGAGGTCGTGGAGTCTCCTTCTCTGGGGACTTTCAAGGCTGCCTGGATGCGTTCCTCTGTGATCTGTGTTAGATAGTTTTGTCCTGCTGCGGCAGGGGGGTTGGACTCGATGATCTCTTGGGTCCCTTCCAACCCCTAACATCCTATGATCCTATGAACTAGAAAACCTGTGGAGACTGTTTTCCTCCTTGCGCTCACAAGCAAGATTATACTACCTTCTCCCTTACAAAGAGAAGTAAACACCAAGTACTTCACCAAAAAAGGGCAAAAATCTGATTAAAAACTGAAAAACATTAGTATCAGGGTTATAATTTTAGTATCTGTTTTAAAGTTGTCATCCTACTTTCCTGAAAGTAACTTAAATGGGAAAAAATGGTGAATCTGACACAGTGTAGAACAAATTTTTTCACTATTTGTTTAAAACAAAACGATTTTATAGATTTTTTTTATTTTTGTAGATTTTTTATTTTTGAAAAAGAAAAATCCACTTTCACAAAAATGTTGATTGAAAACATTTTTGTTAAAACAGGATCTTTGTATCACAGAATCATAGAATCATTAGAGACTGGAAGGGACCTCAAAAGATCATCCAGTCCAATCCCCCTGACACAGCAGGATCACCTAGACCAAGTCACACTGGAACACATCCAGACAGATCTTGAACATCTCCAGTGAAGGAGACTCCACAACCTCCCTGGGCAGCCTGTTCCAGTGCTCCATCACCCTCACTGGGAAGAAGTTCCTTCTCATATTGATGTGGAACCTCCTCTGTTCCAGCTCACACCCACTGCCCCTCATGCTATCACTAGATGACATTGAGAAGAGCCTGGCTCCATCCTCCTGACACCCACCCCTCACATATTTATAGACATTAATGAGGTCACCCCTCAGTCTCCTCTTCTCCAAGCTAAAGAGACCCAGCTCCCTCAGCCTCTCCTGTTAAGGAAGAAACCCTAGTACATTAACATTGTGCTTACTGTTGAAGTATTATTTGGGTTTCCTAGCATCTACTATAATTTTTCACTTTTGTGTAGTTCTTTAACTTATATAGCATCCATGATTTTATGCATATGAATATATTCAGCCATATCCTAGAATGGCTTGACAATACACACACAGGGAATGTCCCAGGCATTACTTAAAGGATTTCTGATTAGGAATGGAGAAGATTAGGAATGATTAGGAATGCCCCTCAGTTTAGGAAGGATATTGAGGTGCTTGAGCGTGTCCAGAGAAGGGCAACGAGGCTGGTGAGAGGCCTTGAGCACAAGCCCTATGAGGAGAGGCTGAGGGAGCTGCGATTGTTTAGCCTTGAGAAGAGGAGGCTCAGGGGAGACCTTCTTGCTGTCTACAACTACCTGAGGGGTGGTTGTGGCCAGGAGGAGGTTGCTCTCTTCTCTCAGGCAGCCAGCACCAGAACAAGAGGACACAGCCTCAAGCTGCGCCAGGGGAAATTTAGGCTTGAGGTGAGGAGAAAGTTCTTCACCGAGAGAGTCATTGGCCACTGGAATGGCCTGCCCAGGGAGGTGGTGGAGTCGCCAACTCTGGAGCTGTTCAAGGCAGGATTGGACGTGGCACTTGGTGCCATGGTCTAGCCTTGAGCTCTGTGGTGACAGGTTGGACTTGATGATCTATGAGGTCTCTTCCAACCTTGATAATACTGTGATACTGTGATACTGTGATACTGTAACACAGACAATTACATGTATTATATATACACAGAAGCAGCAGCAGAAGCATAATGTAAAGAGGGGTAGCAATAAGGCTGCCTTTTTGGGTTTATTTTTGCTTGATGAGACAAGGTGGCCAATTCAACAGAGGGAAAACTGCTGGGAGTTAAAGCCAACTTATCCCAGCTGTGGGGCACGAGGCTGCTCCTGGGGAAGCAGTGTTGCTTTTTTCAAGGCTACTGGAGCCTGGGGGAATGGTTCTCGGGCTTTTGTGAGTAGCCCTGGTCCCAATGCTGTTTCAGTTACAGCACTGTGAACAAGTCTGTAACCCTGGTGGAGAGGCAGAAAAGTGGTGTTTATTACCAAAAGGTCTAACAGTCACTCCACACCTTATCTGTTTCAGAGGAGCTGTCCTTACATAAAGCAAACAGCGGTTCTCCAGAAATTTGGCATCAGTGTGGCCTGTAAATGGCTGGATGTAGGAAAAAGTGCTCCTGCTGAGGAATAGCTGTGAAATATGCGTTAGGAGATGCTCAGGCAGGTTTGAGTATTAAAGTCTGATGCAGTGGGTAGCTAACAAAAGCGTCTTCTTCCCATTCATTTTCCTGAAGGAGTTTGGTATGGCAGTGGTAGGAGCTGGCAGAGCTGAAAGGTTTCACCACAGAGAGGAAGGAAACTGCTTCAAACGCTGCCCAAGTGAAAGCACCTCACGAACGTCTGTTCCGTGTGAAAAGGTTTATACTACGAAAACCTTCCACCTGCACAGCGTTCCTCTGATGTCCATCGCCTCAGGACTAGGAGAGTGGAGCAGGGATGTAAATCTGCGGGAGTTACTCTCCTGTGCTCTCCCTCACACCCTCAATCATCAGACACGCTGTGTGCAATTGTGATTTCATTTGCATTACTACAACCAGAACGGAGATGAGTTCCGTCTAGCTCACAGAGCCAAGTGGAGTTGTGGAAGTGTTCGCTGCAGAAACATATGGCGGAACACAAACGTATCAAAGTCATCAATATTTATGCAGCAGGTAACATGCAGATCTGACAGGCTAGATGCCATCTGTCACAATAGCCTTGATTCTAATTTGCTACCCAAAGCACTGGGCCAGCTCCTGAAGTCAGGTTAAAAGACAACATGTTCCTGTGCCAACTGAAGTGAGGCTAGGAAATCCTTCTGTATTGAGTCATTGTCGGTTCCAGACATGTAGCAAAAATCTCGGACCATGACCACCTCATGGGAGTAGCCCTTGGGCATGATTTTGTCAAGTAGTTTTGTCCCTCAGACCAGAGGGCTAATTGCTCAGCAGTATTCTGAGCAAATTACACCAGAAGTAAATTAAGTAGTGACACAGTCTCCTAAGTCACCTATTAGAAGAGTAGACCATATGAGCACTTTGGAGGAACAGAAAGGTCTGAAATTTTTCTTTTCTAGAGCAGCTCCAGGAAGTGTTGGGATTTCAATATTTATAGTCTAATCCTGCATCAGCTTAAGTTAATAAAACCATCATTAAACACAGAGGAAGACATTTCAGACCCTGGAAGGTAAATTTATTTTAATCCTGTTACACAGAGCTGTTTAATGTTCTCTAAAAAAAATCCCTAAAATAAGAAATTCCTAAAATAAGGCAGAAGTCACTTGTTTTTTGGGTTTGGGGGGGATTTTTTTCACACACGCCAACCTGAAGCTCTGATTTTGTGTTTGCCGGTTTGGCTGGAATTCTGACTAAGCTTAGGGGAAAAAACAAACCAAACCTAAGCTGTACTGGCGGGTTTCATGTGGTTTATGGTTCCCACCCAAGTAACTTTTCCTTTAAGATTCATTGGCTTCATTCAGAGGAAGACAGGGCAAAGGGCAACTTGAAGGAAAGAGAGGGTGTTGACGGTGGTGCAGCTCAAGCGGGTTGGTTGTGGAGGAGTAAAGGCAGACCTTTCCATAAGTCATTGGCCCTTATCTCCTCATTCTTAAGAAAAGTGAAGTGTTGACATTTCCATGTTTTTAGAAGAGTTTTAAAATGCTGGGGAAAGTCTCACATTCAGTAACTGACGGACACTTCATTGTCAAAGCTTCTCTTAAGCAACGCACAGGCCAGGCCTTTCGGTACAAGTCAGACAGAAGCAAACGAAGCCAGATTCTTACCTTTATTTCTTATGAAACCCTTATTGTGTTACTAAGAGCAGACTGTCTGATCAAGAGTGTTTTTTACTTCCAGTGGACATCCCGCGTCTATTTTATGTCATGGTAAATATCCACAAGGTACTGATTGTGTTGATTAATCCTTCAAGGAATCGTAGAATTGTTCTGACTGGAGAAGACTTTTAAGAACAAGTCCCGCTGTTAGCCTAATTCTACCAACCCCCCCACTAAACCATGTCCCTAAGCTCCAGATCTAACAGAGTTTTAAATTTGTACATGGACAGTGACTCAGCCGCCTTCCTGGGCAGGCTGCTTATTGAATACTACTTGAAATTTGCAGACAAAAGGGAATATTTAGTGTTTATTTTTCCTGCAACGGTCTCCATGCTTCAGCAGTGGTGTGATTAAGTGGTTTGTTGTTGGCTACACGAAGAAACTTACAACATTTTCATTTTTATTTAGAGCCTCTGTTTTAATAGGTACTAAGTACAGCTGGGTTTGTTTTGTTTTCCCACCTTCGAGAGGTGTTCATGGAATAGCAGAAAATGGCACAACTCAGCATGGTGGCGGGGGAAAACAGATTGAGGGTCACTGGAAGCAGTGTACGTGCTCTGTACATACAGAGGTTTGGTTCTCGTTTGGCTTCTTCAAGTCAAGCGCATCCCGCAACGCGGTATGTGGCCAGTGTGCTGCGTCCATGAGAACTGACGTTGCTGATCTCCGCCTGTAAACTGGGCTCAGCGCAAAAAACAACCAGGGGAGACCCAAGCGAATTCAATCCATTACCTGATTGTGCAAAGTTGCTTAATTGCATCAGGAGCAGGAGCATCCACTCTGGGAAAGACCTTGTAAAAGAGCTTTCAAATGCAAAATGCAATCTTACAGGCGATTTAGTCATGGGAATGCTTCACTGAGTGCATGCTTATGCCTTGAAAATCCAAACAGTGGGGCTACTAGAAGAGGAAGAAATATTAGAGCCATTTTGCTTTTTAACTCTTATTAGAGGATGTTTAGCTGTCTACTCACCTTTCCTTTTTCTTCATTTAATCAAAGCATTTTAGAAATTATCCCTCCCCAAAACAAAGCATCTTCCAAGGGTCAAGGATACACGCTACTCTTTTTTTTTCCCCTTACAGTTTTAAATATTGCTTGGGAAAAGGAGAATTCTGAATTTAGAGAATAAAGTTAAATTCTAATTGAATTTTTTCCTGAAAAGCCCAGCACTTCTTGCATAAAATTAATATTTCTTCCACACTCAACTCTTGCTGCTGTAGCCACTGGATGTTATTTACAGGTTGAAAAACTGTCAGTGTTCTGCAATTTGATTTCCAGGCAAAGGAGCCTGAATGCCCATGTGCATCTCATTCCTGGGGCTAGGCTGGAACACTGCACTGAAAAATCCCTCAGAAGGATTCAGGAGGGGATTTTTGGCAGTTGGTAATTCCCATGTTGTGTAAGCATGGCCACAAAAATGCTCTGCCCTATCTTTCACTATCTTAGTTTGACATTCCTCCTTCAGTATGGGAGAGGAATATTTGAGGAGTTTTGTCTCCAAGATACCAGACACCTCTTGCCCTTTGCAGGCTCTTGGTTTTGGGAGCCATTTACAATCCTTATCCATAGCAACTCCTTTGTATTGTGGCCTGAAAGAAGCATGGCCACCATCTTCCCCAGGCACATCTTTGGGAGCAACGGAGTAGAGCTGCTTCTCTCACCTACCTCTGACTGGCCCCTGGAACAGATGGATGCAGTCGCATAACCAGGCTCATTTGGGATACCTGAAAACTTTATGAGCCATTAATTGCTGAGGGCTCAGCTCACTGACATCCACGCCATGTCATCTGCATTGCCTGGATCCTCTTCCAAAGCCTTATACAGAGGTACAGCCAACACAGCCTCCCCTCAAGGTCACAGTGACTGAAGGAGGCAAAATGCTTAGGAGCAGCAGTGTGGAGCTGCCCCTGCTCCTCCCACCCTGCTCACTGCCAGAGCATTGCAAAAATAAACTCTGGCTGACAGGGAGAGCAAAGATGGCTATTACCTGCAGACTACGTTGTCCCCCATCTGCTTCCTGCTTGCTGTAGTGGCAGGACGGAGGCCAACAGAGCAGCCCAAATTTTCCTGCAGCATTTAGATTTTGTTCAGAGCATTCTCTCTGGTCGCAAGAGACCTTCAAGATGAGGTCCAACCTGTGACCCAGCACTGGCAGGTCAACACTGAATCATGTCCCTAAAAATCTCACTCCCACCAATAAAGGTTAAACCAGATAAACCAACAATGTGTAAAGGAGGTCCTTCGGCGTTCTTGGACACTTGCGTGACGAGGAAGACTTGCTGGTTTCAGTGTTTCATAAATGCTAATATAGACAACCAAGAATCTACCTGACTGCAAATGGATTTCCAAGTAATAGGTGGTCCCAGAGCAAGGCCTTCAAGCTTTTCTGTCAGCTAAGTCTAATGGCTTCTGCTGACAGCCCTCTCACTCCCTGATTCCATCCAGAACCTGCAAAACCACTTCAGTTATTTTAAAATAACTGTTCTTTACAGCTACTTGGAAGGAGGTTGTAGGGAGGCTGGTGCTGGCCTCTTCTCCCGTATAACTGATGACAGGACAAGAGGAAATGGCTACAAAGTGCCAGAGCAAGTTCAGATTGGAAATTAGGGAACATTTCTTCAGTGAAAGAGCAGTTAAACATTGGAACAGGCTGCCCAGGGAGGTGGTGAAGTCGCCATCCCTGGAGGTGTTCAAAAAGTTCGGGACATGCTCTAGTGGTCTTGGAGGTGTGTGGTTGTTCTTGATGGTGGTGTGACTTCATCATCTTACAGGTCCTTTCCAAACAATTTTTCTGTGGAAATAATGTCAGTAAAAGATTGCAGTGGCCTCTTTTACTTGCTGTTAGCAAGATGTGTAGTTTGTAGCTCTTGAGGACTGCATATAGTAGTGGAATAGTTGCTCGAATGTCTGCTTGTGTGCTCAGGTGTGAAGGTGTTTGCAGGCAGACAGACTGTTACGATGAGTTTTTAGCTCAGTCAAACAAACACTGTGGGTTGAGTAAAGGTGTTGTGATTACACCACATTGAACAACGTGCCTACAGCAGAGTCCAGCTGGGTGCAAACAGGTCCATGTTTCTCAGAGGATGAAGCTGCTATAATGTTGTCCATATTGATCCCTATTTAAGTTCACAGAAACCTTTTTTCATTCTTTAATTAGAGGAAGCGGACTATGGCTGCCAAAACCACAGAAGTCAACTACCGGTGACTCCAAGCACAGTGCCCGAAGGAACAGGCACTAACCTACGTATCAGAAATACATGGGTAGAGCATTGTTAGTGTTTTTCAATTCTGTTTGAAGCCACATAAAACTGTTTCATTAAAATCCACGAATCAGCTTTAGGGTCTAAATTTAGCTTACACCAGAGTAAATCCAAGGCACTTCTCATAAGAGTAATTTTGTCTAATCTTGTCTAATTTTACCTGCTTTTGAAAGCATTACTCTGCACCCACAGAGATGAGAGAGAAATTGTGACTAAGCACAGGAGGCTGCCTGTAATCCTTCATGTAGACAGGAAAGAGGAAGAATGAGACTAAGGGGAACCTGACTCTGAAGAGCAAATATTATCTTCAGCAAACTTCTGAACAAGTCAAAGCTGTAGCATCTGGAAGAGCGTGGAGTCCCAGCACTTTGTTCCTCAAGCAGTTTCATTTGCTGCCCCAAATTCTCCTCTTTCTTTACACTTCACGAGCTAAGAGCTGGCAGAACACCCTGGCACTGCATATTCAAAGCAGAGGTGTTTCCTCTTTCCAGGCATTAGTTAGTCTGGACTTTCGGTCTTTGGCACACAGGAATTCCTGCTGGAAAATAAGTCAAACCCAGACTGTGCACAGTCTCTCTGCTCTTTTAAGAGCAGACTGTGGTTCCCCCTATCACCCACAAAAGC
Source organism: Rhinopomastus cyanomelas (assembly GCA_013400115.1). Lineage (NCBI taxonomy): Eukaryota > Metazoa > Chordata > Aves > Bucerotiformes > Rhinopomastidae > Rhinopomastus > Rhinopomastus cyanomelas. The sequence goes on along the minus strand of VXBP01002342.1, from coordinate 40,212 downwards.
ACATAAAAGTATTGTATCTTCCTTATGTTCTTTCTGGTGATCCTCCAAGGATTTGGGTGTTTTACACAGACCCTTGTTCAGAGCTGGGATTTAAAAGCCTCAGCTTAGCTGATATGTTTAATGGCAAGTAATAATTTTTTTGTTTTCAGCTGTCCTGTGGGACCTCAAGCATTAAAGTGCTGATAGTTAATAGTTGAGAAAATCTGTCAGAGAATCGTTGGTCTCTTTCAATTCTTGTGAGTATTTCTGATGCCGTTCTATTTTCATCCTTGTAATCTGGGCTTTTTCCATAAAGAACTGAAGTTCCAACCGTAACAATTGTGCTGGAAATACACTCTGGTTGATTGGTAGTGCCAAAGAGCTACTACTGGCAATCTTGAAGAGAATGTGCTCAAATACTTTGTGTACAGTCACGGAATGGCTTGGGTTGGAAAGAACCGTAGAGGTAGTCTAGTCCCAACCCCTTGCCACAGGTGAGGAGCATCTCTCACTAGACCAAATTGCCCAGAGCCCCACCCAAGGTGGCCTTCAACATGGAGCAGCCACAGTCTCCTGGGACAACCTGTTCCACACTCATAGTGAGGAATTTGTTCCCGAGACCTACCTAAATCCAATTTTGCTTTTTTAATTAGGTCTTGCGTAACCACGATAAACAAAATCTCATGGCTGCAGGGTACGGACAACAGCGCGTTGCCTGCCGATACGTGAAAAGCTCTGGATATTCGATGCACCGGGCAGCCTGAGCACAAGGAGAGGAGGACGTGGGATGGCACGGAAGCCCCAGCACTTGCTCCCCACAGCATGTGGTGTTTCTGGTCTCCAGGACACATATCTGTGTCTGTGAGCATGAAGCTACAGCATGCAGCCAGTCATTCCGCGTATGCCTTCACTTACAGATCCTTCTAGCAATCAGAGGTGGCACAGTGAGTTACAGGAGAGCAAACCTCCCTGCCTCACAAGGGAAGAGAAAGGTCCTTTATTCTCACAAAGATTTAAATCTTTTATTTCAAGTTGTAGCAGCCACTGAAACCACGGAGAACACAGAGTAAGATACTCACTGTTGTGGAAAGTCCTGGGAAGACATGGAGGTGTCCTTCAAGCTATGAACCTGGGTGACTCTGTTGCTCATAGCCTGTCAGTGCAGTAACCGACAAACGAGAAAGCTTTTATCAGGATTTGTGTGGTGTGGGACCCACACAAACCAATCTGTCCATTTGTGACTGCTTAATTACGTGCTTGGAGGCCAGGCCTGTCGCAGAGAGCAAAACAAGTCTAATTACGTCCCACAGTGAAAGATTTAAAGGACTTTTAAAAGGTTTTACAGCATTAGAAATGCACTTAATACTTTGTTTATTGCTGGACACAATAAATGACACACAGGCTGCTTTCCATGTCTTTTGGACAGTCTGGGGAATACCTGGGGAGTGGACAGGGTCCATTCCCAGTTGCCCCTGATGCATTTCATAGCAGCTCCCTGTCTAAAAAGCTCACATCCTCTCATAACTGTACTTCTGGTAGGTACTGGGAGCCACTTCTTTTACCTTCTGGCTGCTGCTGCTGGTGGATGGTTTGCACGCCAGCAGCAGAATAGCTCTGTGGGGATTTTGAAAGGGGTGCCATCTCAGAGGGGATTCTCAATCTAACTTCTCTCCAGGGTCAGTTGACAGCCAGTTGCTATTCCCCTCCCTCCTAGTTCATGTTCTAGGGAGGAGAGAAAGGTAGGAAAGGAGCAAGAGGCCACAAGCAGACTAATTAAGGGAGGATATCCCCTCGGAGGACAGGTCTTGTCATGGTACTTGGCCTCTGCCTTCAGCAGCATCAGCTGGCACCACAGCACACTATGGTTCACCCATGTATCAGCTGTTGCTGTGGCAGATGTGTAGACCCCAGCCCCAGTAAACTCCAGATCTCTCCCTGCTTTAATTTCCCCCAGAAAAGTTCCATCTTGGGTACTCTGTCAGGAAGTGCAATGGGACAATTACTCTGAAGGGGTTGCACTTCTGAGTATCCAGGGATAAGCCTTCCTCTGCTGAGCATGTGCAGTCTGGACATCCTGCTGATGTGACATGCCTTGTCTTCTTGAGGCTCTTTCCATTTTGAAATCCTTTTTGGACTCTCTTACCCTTTTGAGAAATGGGGAAGCACCTGACCTTGCTTCCAAGAATATTGGGTCCAACGTTGGCATCTCCACTTGCTGCAAACATCTGAAAATAGGGCCAAACTTTGGAAGTCTAATTAAATCTGTTTCCCTGTGTTGGTTGCTTCTACAAAGGCAGGAGCAGATGCCTAAGTTGCAGATGTAAGAGATTCATTACACATGGAAGTAACCAGGTACCATTAAATAATAATCGCTAGATGTGATGCCAACCAGTTAACTCCTGAACCACTTGTATGCCTGGAAGGCGGGGAAGGGAGCAGGCAAGAGGAAACTGTTTTGTTCTTTGTGTTACTGATTCTTTCACAGAGGAAACGATGAAGTCAAGTTTAGTACCACAGCTAACACAAACTATAGGTCAGATTCAGAAATAAACACCATTGTTTGAAGGATACGCTGTCACAAGGAGACACCCAGCACATACCAAGGGTCAAACGTTTAAAAAATGATCTGCAGAAACACAATTTTAAGTTTAAAATATCTTATCCAGTCAGGAAACTGAAGGACATTTTCTATCAGTAACAACTGAGTCAGAAAAAAAAATGAGAGGCTGCCCATGTGTGAACCCAGGGGCTCTGGTTATTTTCTCCTTTAGAGACAGCCTCCAGCTTTAGGCTGCCAAGCCAGAATAAGCATCCAGCCTTCAGCCTGTCTTCCCAGGTGATCCCAACTGCCCCACATGGCTCCCAGCTCCTGAGCCAGTACAAACAGGCTTTGCCTTCCAGTCACAGATCAAGCAGCCATTGAAGGGAATTTTTAGATTACACATCAACTGCTTTAGCAATGGTTCTGGGATCCAGAGACCTCCCCTACACAACTGCGACCTTGTTCTCATCATGTTTTGCAACTTCTGCTCCCAAAATGCAAAAAAACCCCCTTGATATAGAGTCTTAGGCCTCCTTAAAGGACCTGCAAGGCTGCACTCTGTTACAGGCTGCTACAAAATGCTCCACTACTTCTACAGAGCTGGGTGCAGAGGAAATGAGTGGTAACCAGGAGTAGGACTGATGTCCTGTTGATTCCTCTGAATTTTGATAAAGTGTTCTTAGATGTAAACTCTGTCTCCATCTCTTCCCTTGGAGACGGCCTAAAGGTTTTTGTGTCGCAGTGAAGAATGGCGTGGAACTGAAGAGACAGAAGGGCCTGAGGTACACCATTGAGAGAGGACAAGGAATTCCATTCTGCAGCTGTTAGAGAGGGCGAGAGCACTGCAGGCAATGGAGATCTGGACAAGCAAATTCAGCTCTAAAGAAGTACTTGACAGGGTGTCTTCTGCACTTACTCAAATGCACTGCTCGAGCCAAAAGAGGGGGCAAGAGGTAATCTCTGCTATGATTTGCTTTTCATATGATCATGGGTTTGGCTCCCACCACATCTGAAGCTGTTTGCGTCATTCGGAAACACACCTTGTTACCTCGCGAGCTGCTGGGAGCCCCACTGCAGCGGGCAGCAGGCCCCTGGGGTTATGGCAGACACTGCACGTGCGCGCTCAAAACGCATCTGCATTGGTGACGATCCTGCAGTACCGCTGCTGCACCTCGTGTCTTGTTCTTAGGCAGGAATAGCTCGTTTTGTAAGCTCTGAGGTGGGCCAGCGCGGCAGTCTAAGCCACACGTAGCTGGTTTAGCTGTTCATGCTCTGATGTTTATCTCAGCTGCAGGAGTGAGTGTGTAGTCTGCAAAATCAATAAATAAAATGTAAATGAGTTGGAGATTAGCAGGTGTCTTCTAAACTTTCTTCATAGGGTAAGGAAAGGGCTAATTTGAAAAGCACACAGCTAATTTGAATAAGGGCGAGAGAGAAATTAGGTTTTGGTCGCTGAGCCTTGTCTCCAGGGGTTGGAAAGCCGGGTCCAGGTTCAGTGCAGCATTCTTGAAGCACTGAACAAACTCGGTCTTTGTTCTTCAGTGAAACATATCTGCAGCAGAGCTGCGTGGCTTCCTGAGGAATACAGCCCTGCAGATGTGCTTTACTAGTCATCCCTCTGCTTTGACTTCCTTCGGTCAAGTAGTCAAGAATAGGCACTTTGTGCTGGAGTGAAAACAATGCCGCCTCGTTTGCCCTGAGCCGAGCCAGAGCCCTGCTAGCCGAAGGGCCATGTCTTCCTGCCAGTTTCTCCGCTGTTTGTTTATGTGTAAAGGAGAATGCGATAGCCCTGGGTGAAACCAGAGTTCTCCCTCCTCCAGACCTCAGCGAAAGAAGTCAGCAGGTTCTCAAGGAAGGGCAGACAACCCGAACCGGTGCTGTCAGTGCATAAACGTAGGCAATAAACAAATGGAGACGGTGGATGCAGTAGACAGTAATTAAATAGTCCAGCTCCAAGAAGCATAAGATCAGAGTTTAGGAGGTAGCTGGTCCCACTTCCATGAGTCAGAACACAGGGAAGTGAATTGTAGCAAATTAAGGCTTTAAGTGGTTGGGCTATAAACCAGAATAGAAATTGATTTTATAATAGTCTCACATACTCCAAATATCCTTAAGTGCTTTATGTTTTTAATAGAGTAAATGCATAGCAAAATGAATTGGCTATTATGCACCAAATAGTACATTAGTTATTAAATCTTCGAGCAGGCCAGAGTTTACCAGTATCTTTTCTGTAGGTATTTATGTAGCACAAAATGTATTTGACATGATTAAATTATCCAGATGCCAAATCCACGTTCATGGCCTCATTGCATTAGGTGCAGCATAAACAGAGTTAACAAGATGCTACCCCAGATGATCTGTGGTGTTAGAAGGCAAGAAGCACAGGGGTTGGTGAACACAGCCAGCTTTTGTGTTATCCCAGTTAAGTGGGATCAGTCGGGCATTTTCTGAGTTGCAGGTTGCCACAGAGGATCTTCTAAAGCAGAGGGTGCAAGTGACTTTTCAGCTAGGAGTTAGGGTGGAGCCTCAGTCTAGAGCCTGGAGTGCATAAGTGTTCTCAACTATCTCTTCATTTAAACTCCGTTTCTTCTCCATTGTGTTGCGTCTCTGGGTTCAGCAGCAGCAGCTCTCGTGAAGTGTGTCCATTCTGCTCTTTTGGGAGCAGGCCTGCAAGCAACACAAGACAAAGCTAACTGATTGGGTTTGGGAGTTACAAGACCTAGACATAGAACCACCAGAAGACTACAGTGGGGCAAGGAAAGGGAGTAAGAGTGAAGTGGGGGAAAGAACAAGTGGGAAATACATTGCAAATACAGAGAGCATCATGGAGCAAGGAAGGTTTGAGCAGAAGCTTGGGTGTGTGGAGAGATGGGATAACTCTGGGTTGCTGCTGATTAGGTGACCTGTACTTGGGGAAACCGGTGACCACAGGTCTCAGAAACAACAAAGTGCACAGAGGGTAGGACGAGGCGGTGAGTGCAGGGACACTACAAAACGTCCCGTCCTTTCATGTCCATCCCCAGGGAGGGTGTCAACCTGCTGTTGCTGTCATGAGATACTGACAGGAGTATGAGTGGAGAGTGAGACCCACTCCTGTGGAGCCATCAGTGCAGTCTGATGAGACAGTGGAAGGGATGGGGCTTAGTTCTTTTTGCTTGTTTTAAATTAATTCAAAGGCAGTCATAGCAGCATATGTTTGCAGATGGTGCAAGTGTTTTGCTTTGTTTGATACATAATTCTTTCTCGTTTTCTCTAATTTTGCATTGGTCCAGGCAGCCTTCCCAGTAAAATATTCTTGGCTCACGTTTGTGGTGTGACATTTTTGATAAGTATTGTCTGGGTTCATCTACTATGGAATAATCTTTTTGGATTATCCACCAGAGCCTTGGTCTTCCAGCACAAAAAACCTCTAGTTAATGCTGCTTCCCTTTAGGGAAGGTGATCACTATATTCTCAACTAAAGCAATTAGAAAAAAGAACATGAGTGTGTTGTTTGAGGGTTTTTTGAAAGGTTTTAGGCAAAATAGCCTCCATTCTTGACTCAGAGCAGGTATCTGCGTAAAGGTGCTGCTCTACATTCTACGTAGACAGAATGAGGGGCAGAAGGACTTGTTCTGCCTTGTTTGGACCACATCCAGGTGCTGCAGGCCTGGCTTGGCATGAGGTTTATTTAAACTTCTGAGTAAAGACCATAGATGTGGACCTGCACGTGTCCAGTGGCCTTTCTGCCACAGGCTGGCCTTGGAAGAAATGATCATATTGTGATCCTCTTTGATAATAAAGACATAACTGTCATTCTAGCTACGTCAGAGAAATCGGTGAACCTGCACTACTTTGAAGCTTTTCCTCTTCCTTTAATCAGCTCAGGAAAAAGGAGGACAATTGTTTGCCATTTCGCACCCTGGTGTGAACAATGTTGGCAGGTTCACAGAGTCAATAACCCTACTTTACCAAGTTCCCCACCATTATTCCTTTGTTCCTTTCTAAGCAAATCATTTTCTGGTCTAGCTCAAACACAAGCTCCTCTTGGTAGGCTCAGCCTGTGTGCTAGGTGTAGGGCATGAAATATGCTCTTACCTACTACACGCTGCTTATTGATCGCCCAGGTGACTTAGATCAAAGGAGGAAACACCAGATTTATTAGCCATTGGTCCCCCTTCCTGCGGACTCAGCATCTGCAATAAATTGAATGGGGTTAAGGAGGTACTTAGAACCAGGCACAATTGTTTGTGTGTCTTGCCTTTACAGTAAGGGGAAAAAAACACTGAAGCAACTTGAGAGTGTCATCAATGTCATGCTAGAAACAAGCAAAATGCTGCACAGACAAGAGAGCACCACGCTTTCAAGTCTGGAAACTCCTCCCAAGCCAACAGGTGCTGGGTGAGATACAGAGCCACAGATTTAGAAGGGAAAAGGAAAGACAGATTAGTGCTGAGAAGCAGAAGGAAACAGTAGTCTGCAACAGGGATGTCTGGATTTTCCAACTAGAACTCTTCCAGCTAGAAGAGTTCCTTCTACAAACATGAGGAGACATCAGTATTATCTGGTAAGATGATGTGCGTTGTTCTACCTGCCTTTGAAAATCACTCTCGGCGAATCAGAAGCTCACCATGGCTGATCTGATAGTCCCTTCCATGACAGGACAGCTCCAGTGGCAGCTCTGGATCCTCTCTTTCCTCCCCACAAAGCCTCTAGCAGCTATGAGGTATCCGGAGGGAGGATGGGGAAGGACTAGGGTGTCCTGCATTCAGCACATCATGTAGGCTGATGCACAATATCTGTGGAGCCAGACTTGCCCTTTCTGCCTCTCAGAAGTCAAAAAGGTGGAACATGCTTCTTCTCTTCTTTTCCTCTCTGCTGCTTTCCTGCAAGTGGCTGTCAAACCGCTTTGCTCTTCTGAGATGTCTGCAGCCCAGCAAATGAAGCAGCAGACACCTTCCATAGCGAAGAGGACTTGTCCTGGTTAGAACTGAATGGCAGAGCTCAGAAAACTTGTTTCCCCTTCATAAAAACTTGATAGTTTCCAAAGTCCCCCTCCGGAGCCTTGAGGGCCGTGTGTCACCCACCCTTATTTGCAGGTCTCGCTTTTAAAGACTCTGCTTTTCGCTTGCGGTGATTCATTGTCCCAGTGAAGGACCCGCCTGGATCTGTCTCTGCAGGGGAAATGCAGCCTCATACTTGCTAAGAAGCAGCTTGTGGTTTACCAGAATATTTATGTTTCCTTCTGAGGTTTCCAGCTAATGAAGGGGAATTTATCCAGTGCATTTATTGACATTGAAGTAAGAGTTGCAGTCCATAAATAATCCCATTGTTGTTTTAGTTTGCAGTTTAAAGCATTTTGTCAGCAACGTTGTCATCTGCTGTGACTCAGCTTGTGTTTGTCTCAAGTCTCGGGCAGCTTCCTAGAAAGGCAGACATACGTTCCAGCTGTTCCTACCAAGTCCACTTCAAAGTATGTTCTGAAGGCATTCCTGAGCTTTTCAACACTGAGAACATCTGATCCCAGGCATGGAGGCAAGTTCACAGTTACTCCTGTGAGCCGTCAGGCTTTGGATCAGGCTGACTGAGGAGGCTGAGTCACCATCCTTGGGTATGTTTGAAGATGAGGAGCACAAAGTTCTAGTCTAGTGTTGAACTTGGTAGAGCAGGGTTATTGGTTGGACTTGACGATCTCAAGTGCCTTTTCCAACCTGAATGATTCTATGATTCTATAAAAGTATAAGCTCAGCACCCAAACTCCTGTTTGCACAGAGCTGCAAGGAAGCCTGTGATGTTTGGGTGATGTGGCAGCACGAGGGCCAACAGCTCTGTTTTCCCCGCAGCCATTCGGAATGGCAAGTCAGCTTTGAACAGCTGTCAGGGCTGGCAGGGGAGGGTCGTGATCAGGCTGAACATAGGGTACAAATTCTCTGTTAGCAACTCCCAGGGACTTTTCTGCCCTGTCCCCGCTCCAAAGGAGCCTTTATGGCCAGAAAGTGTCATCTTCCTAATTGTGGATCCCTGCGTCAGGGAAAGGTTGCGGTGCATCGAGGTAACCTTGGAATCGCCAGGGTGATCTCTGTAATGCCTGCATCCACACCTCTCAGTCTGTAGGCCAGAACGCCAGCCAGTGCTTCCGTATCGATCCGTCAGGCTGATCCTTTGCAGAAGGAAGTCCCTTAGCATGAAGAAGTCATGTCTTCAGAATGAAGGCAATACATGAGTTTGTAGTGGGAATATTGTCCTCCTTTCACTGAAAAGTCCAGTGAATATGGTAAAAAAATTGGCTAGAAGTTAACATTTCTGTTTTGAACCTCCTCTTTGCCACATGAATTAGGTGTGACTTTTCAGAAGACTGACGTAATGGATTTGTCACTAGTTCTGCACTCCCAAAACGCTCCACTCGATTAGCTGAGACCTTTCTTCCTTTCTTGACAGTTTGGGTTTTTCTGATCAGCTAAGCCTCCTGCAGAATCTTAAAACCTGGTTTGAAAAATAAAAGGGACAACAGAAGAAAGAACAACTTCTGCAGACTTGATCTCCAAAGTTCCTTTGTCTGTGTGACCAGCTAGCTGGAAAAAGGAAGGTTTTAGTGATGCGTTTTGATTAACCTACATTCAGGAATTTCATCCACAAGCACAGATTACAGGAGGGTAAATAAACCTTAGGGTGACCGAAGTGGCACCTTGCTGTAAAACATCCAGCAATCCAGGAGCGTTCCATTGCTTGTAAAATCTGCTCGTGTGCAGATGAGCCTCTCCAAAGCACTTCTCCAGGTATTTACTGACAGCGTGCCGGATGCCCAGCTGCCATTCCGCTCCTACCATCCAGAAGACAAGCTTGGCACTCAAGAGGTGAAGCAAAGAATTAGGCAGGTATTTAAACAGACCTACAAGCCAGCAAACAGGAGTGGTTTTAATATTAGCAGCATTTCAACCTTGTTCTCTAAACAAGAGAGGATTTACTTATTCATGGCTCGAGAATTACAAATTAACGTGTGCAACTGGAGTTGGCACTGAGGGCACTGGGAACCCGTACAATCCAGTGTATTTATTGTTTTAATTGTTCATATTTCCTTTGCTTTGAGGGATTTGGTCTTTGAGATTAACATGATGGTCAGTGCCACATCTGTCTTGTATTCCTTGTTCCTACAGTATAGCCCTAAGCAGAACATGCTGCAGAAGTCTCTCATTAGGAAGGAGTAGTCGCAGACTTTTGTGTAGCCGTAGATGACAAAAGGCACTGATTTAGCACTGCTGCCTGGAAGTCCACCAGCACTGCCAGGCTTCGGCAGGTCCTGTGCAAGGAAACCATTTCCAGGGAGACTCTGAGGACCTGTCTCTCCCTCCTGATTAACAGAGAAACCCTTTTTCACCACTGTGAGGCACTTAGAGCAGATCCGTACCAGAAGCTGGAAGAAAGAAGACCAGTAACATTCAAAAGCACAGATGGAGAGTTTAGTTTGCTACGACGTGCAGCATTCAGAAGCAGCCCAGCGTTACCTGCAGACTCGAAAGGAGGCAAATCGAGCCTTGCCTGTGCCTACGTGAATCAACAGTCTACCCCCAGCACACAGCCAAGCTGAGATAGTCTGACCAAGCTGATAACAGAAGTGTGCAGAGCTTCAGGAATTTTTTACCTGCTGGTCTCACTCTTCCCACAGCTCAAGCGTAGAAAGTGTCTAGAGCAATCCCATAGTTCCCACTTGTCCTCTTTGAGCTCTTCTGCATCCTTCTTCCTACTGCATCTACCTGGGAGCAAGTTCGTATCGAGAGATCCAGCAGCAGAGAACCTGAAGCCTGTTTTACTTGCAGCAAAGCGGGGCATTTTAAAGATCAGTGACGTATGCAGCTACAGCGGGTGTCTCTGAACAAGCACCCATCTTACAGTGCTTTCAAACTGTGCTAACATCAGCTTAGCCATCGCCCAAATAATGTCCTGGAGCAAAGGTAACCCGTGTCTAGTTGCACCTCTGAGCCCAATGAGAGCAGATAAAGAAGGGGCTCATCTACTAATGAGGTTTCAGATGACTCAACCTTTACTCTATATGTGTAGTGTCCACTCACTATAGTGGTTTCAGACCTGCAAAAAGAGACTGGAAGGGACTAAGAAAATGAATGGGGAAAGCTACTCTGTTTTAGGGTCGCATCTTTTTTGAGAATAAATTATTTGGGGACTAGGTTGGCGAATGATTACGGCAACTGTGCCCTCCCTTAAATATTGACTGGCCTCTGGTATGTCAAGAATCTGTTTTGTGATGATAATTTACTTCCATAATTATCTGCAATGGATTTGCTTAAGAGTCATATTGAGATTATTATACGACATGAAAAACTGTCAAGCATTATTAATTTAAACAAGTTTTAAAATCAGCCAGTCTTAACCCAAAAATCAGCCAATCTTCACTCAACTGTGTATTATATAGAATTCAATAGGAAGCCAAAAAATTCTCTCCTCCTGAATGAGATTTTTTCCAATTGGTTGGCATGCGGAACAAGTTCGTCTTATATACGCCAATTTGCAAATATGTCCAATAATAGTAGTGGGAGCAACTGTTCCGCGGCTCTGCCAATGTTCGTCAGACACAGTGACAGTAGCCACATCATTAATCTCGTGGTATATTAGAAATAAAGTCACCGGAATGGAATGGTGTCAAAGGATAAATGTTTCCCCATTTTGAAATTAAACTACTCAGTTTCACCTCATTGTGTTCTTTTCTTCTTCTTCCCCCTTCCTCCCCCCATCTGTAAATCCTTTGGTTTCACCTGGCATTTAGGTAACAGTAGGAGACCAATATCCTGTGTCAGAGCGCGTTCGGCAGTTATCGGTTTAGCGCGCACCCTTAAATCCCCACGACTGCTGTGCCAAGAGCAATCCTGTCTCGGAGAGGTTAAGCATATGCATTACATATTGGAACAATGTAAGTCGCATGTCATTAGCGCGGCGCATGCATTCTCACTTGAAATCATACTTTAAAACCTACGATGTTCTTCAAGGCACTTCACGGTGGAGCGACTGAAATGAGCATTCATCTTGTCATCGTTAACTTAATTCATAAATAACGCTCTAACTATATTTGAATGGTTTTTACAGTAGATCCCACGAAGCAACGTACAGGTTTTTCCCTCAGAGGATATAGTCCCTAATAAAACAGCCTTTAAAACCATAGAACCTGTGAACGTGGCCATTACATTTACAAGCAGCTTCCCCAACAACTTTAACAGAAGATGTTTGAAGCGGGGGGGTAGTGTTTGGGGACCCTTTTTCTGTCCCCTTATCCTTTCTCTCCTTCCTCTCCCCCTTCTCCAAGTCTTGTTCCATAAGGATTATAGCTCCCCCGCTGTTTGGGAAAGATAATTTCACTTGTAACATTAATAACTCGAGTGGGGAGAAGGCTGGCTGGGTGAATGGAACGCACTTCACTGCACATCTTGGCTTTGCTAGAAATCGGAAACAGATGGTCCTTGCGGCTGGCTTCCCACTCGGGCCCGCTCAGTGCCAGCCTGTGGTCGTTGGCTGGTTGCTGCTGGCACTGTGTGACTTGAACATAGTAGGACAGTGGCAAAAGAAATCAAATCTTTTTCATTGAGCAGCAAACTGTAATGAAATTTGACAGATCTGACATTCTATACCCAACATCTCGTTAGAATATATTAACCTTTTAGTTTTCTTGAGCTCTTCTCCTGCTACTTGTGAATCTCCCTCCTTACTGGAGTTCTGCAGTGGCTCTGGAGATGGCAGGAAAGAAATAGCTCCCAGTGTTAGAGCTGAAATAAATGTTTCAAACAGTAAAGGAAACGTGGGGCTTCTAATTGCTCACAAATTCTTATTTAAAAAAAAAAAGCAGAAATAATTGTCCGACACTTCAGTTAATATTTCAACCTAGGAAGAAAAAGGAAACTAATAGTAGGGGGCCATTCAGCCCCTGTGTGCTCAACATTTCCTTGCTACAACCTGTGTCTCTCTCACAGCACCACAGTGGGGTAACACCACCTCTGATCCAGCTGCATCAAAACTGGGTTTGTGAGTTTGAGAAACACTTTATTTTTAATTCTGTGGATTTGCATTTACTGGCTTAGACTGACTGCAGGAGTCTTTCTTTCTTTTATTCTCTTTCTCTCTGAAGACTTCTCCCGGGTATGCGCATTATGCCTGAAATTAGCTTTTTTCCAGATGAGTCCCCGTTTAGTCCCTCTCTAAGAGGTCGTGTGTGCTGCTAGATGGCCTCGACTCGGCCAGGCGCGTGCTCTGTGGGGACAGGTGCTGCTCTGTGGTGAAGAGCCCGTTGAAATGTTGTGCTCTTACGGTCACAGATTAGAAAATAGCGGGTTCTATTAGACCTTAAAATAAATCTGGTTTACGTTCCTTTACATTTCGAGTTGATGGAGAAGAATTTTCACTTACGTTTTGAAAATGTTTGTATGTGTCACTCCTTCCCTTCACTCCTTTCATCTGTTCCTCCTGCTTCTTTCAGACATGAAGTCACAGCACTGTCTGTGATGTCAGTGTGTTTCCATATTGACAGACCATTCTGTCAGAAACAAGATCTTGATGCTTGTTTCAGATGAGGCAAAAGGGGAATACAGATGGCAAGAAGAAAATCAGAGGAGTGAGAGGGATGCGGGGAGAAATACACACAACAGAGCTGCAGGGGGAATGGCAGAGTTCAAAGACAACTTTCCTGCAGAGGGGAAAGGGCTTCTTTCCCTGTGTTCAGCAAGACCATCCAAAATGTGCGCATCATCCTGAGCATCGGGGGGAAGCTTTACTCCTTTTGGCTCCGGAGTCCGCGAAGGTGAAGTGGTCACATGCTGCTCCTCTCCTTGTTTACGCCTTCAGCAACAGCAGATCCTCCTGACTGAAGCCAGGATTATAGGATTTCCAAAGCTAGAACACACACTCGTTGTCAGCAACTTTGCATAAGTTCGGAGGCTGTGCAAAACCAACTGCCTGCTTTCACATGGCACTTGAACTCTTTGTCGCTGCTCAAGATAAGGAAATCCTCAGAGGAGTTCAGGCTGCCCAAGGAACACTCCTCCCAAATTAGCACAGAAATAAATTCACACTGCTGCAGTCAACTGAAAGCGTTCTGAGCAGTGGCAACTGGCGACAATGGCGGGTGGGGGAGAGGCCAAGGCAATAAAGAAAGGGTTAAGGAGCAGTGGATGCTGCACAATTCACAGATAATAATCTCATAAAGAGATCCAAGGTTCTAAAGATGTGTCTAGCACTGGGAGCTGCACACAGTTCTGCCACGCTTCTTTCACCGACATGAATCATAGAAGCCAATGTTTGGAGGAACCACCGGCTCTGCCAACATCTCTAGTGCTCACATGCATTCCCTTTCCAGTAGACTGCAAAATGCCAGCTTGAGGTAGTCACCCGAACTGAGACACTTTCTCAGCCTCTTCCAGCGGTTGTTCCTGTGCTCGGACACTCAGGAGCCGCGCTGGCCTCACCCGAACACGCAGGATACGCGGTGACTCCCTTGCGCCGTTTGTCCAGCGGCAGGCAGCTCTGCTCAACAGTGAAGGGGTTTAGTTGTGGGGACTTGGCCACTTCTCCAGCAGGAAGGCACAAAGCTGCTTAGATTTACTGCTTGAGGCCTAAAGCTGGGAGACAAATCTTTTGTCCCATAGCCCACTGACACACACGCGCCCCCCTAACTTATCCCCACATTGCTCTGCATTGCAAGAATTTTTACTTTGTGGCTGCGCCTGCACAAGCGCCTGTGCCGCACGAAGGCTGCTTCTTTCTTTGGAACAGCCTGATTTAGACGCAAGTGTCGTTGTGGCTTATTAGTCTTTGGGAGGCATCATCTTGCCCCAGCACCGCTCGGAGGGAGCCTTGTGCAGAATGCTGATCAACAAGAGTTAAATTCAAACCGTGTAGCCATTTTCTGGTGTGTGTGGGGTTTTTTTTTCCTGATTGAAGGAAAACTACTTAGATGTTTGTTTCCAAAGCGGCATCTGTCAGCAATCAAAGGGGAAAAATTGCATAAAACAAATGCAATTGTTTGGAGTAGCATTTCCTGGATCATGTTAAATGCCTGATTTGCTCCCCATTATGCTCACCAAATAATTTTATTTTCCACAATAATTGCAATATTTAACATGTGTTTAATCTGGTCTTAATGCCATTAACAACAGCCGCTCATGAAAGGAGCAATTGCTCTCTGGGTACGAACCCGCCATCCCCAGCACAAGAACGAACAATGGCAAAGTTAGCTGCTCCGAAGTGTCCCGAATCTAAACCGCCGCTAACCAGGAGCACTCCTCATTTCACTGCACATAATTGCTGCCCTGTCAGGAAGGAAATGGTTTCATGCTTCTGTCATTCATAAGCCGAAAACTGTACGCTCCTCTAAAAAAATGTTTGTTCAGAGTGTTTGTAATTAATTGGGAGAAGTCCTACACTTGCATAGTCCTCATGAGCCGAGTCCTCACGAAGCAGCAGTTAGAACAGCGGTTGGGGGAAAGTTTGTTGCTGGATCTGTAACTGCATCAGGAGGCGCGAATCCACATAGACCACACAGAGATCTGTCCGCGCTGCCTGGAACGACGAGCAGCACGGCTGGGTATGAAACCTGATGGGCAGGGTGGGCAGGCTGGCTGGTTGAAGAAGCAGAAGCAGAGTGAGGTGCACAAAATGGAATCTGACACCAGTCCAAAGGCCGACTGTTGCCTCAGTGTCTCGGTCTGTGTTTCACAAGGTTATGTGGAGCAGCAGCAAGACACAGGACGGACAGGTTAGTGAACCTGCGGTAACACAAGACGACAAATGCTTTGGCCAGTCAGTGCAAAGGCACAGGGTCCTTTTTTTTTTGCCCTGGGCTCAGACTAAAACTTAACACTTCCCATGCTAGTCCAGCCCTTTCCTGTATGTAGCCGTAGGCCTGTGCCGGCTACCTGGACCAAGAAGGCAAATGGGGGTGCCAAGCAGTCGCGCAGGTCACGTGCGGATGTGTTTGTGCACAGGCTGGGGCTGTGTGCTCCAAGAGCAGTGTGTGCCTACCCCAAATCATTTGCTTATCTCTCATGTCACAGAAAGCTGGAGGTATTACTGGAGCTCAATGGAAGTTAGTTCTGTGCCGGACTGAACGCCAGCTATGTGACGTGCGCAGTCCAGCTCTACCAGTCCGCCGCGGCCCAAAAGTTAAACAGTGCTTGTACACACGAAACAATGGAAACAAGAACTGCGCGCCCACAAGCAACTCTTTCTGGTGCGGACAGAACTGGAGGTTGTTTGGAAAAGATCAGATATTTTTAACATGTTTTCCTCTTGGGTCCAAATAATGAAAAGATTCGCAGAGCACAGCTGCTTCTGCGTGAGCGGCACCAGCCACAGCTCCGCAGACCCAGGGAGTGCTCCTGGCCAGCATCCGTTGGCCAGTTCAGAAGTTCATTTTGCTACGGAGCACCCGAGGAGAGACGCTGCGGTGTGGACTGGAGTGCCCTGTGCACTGGTGGTGGTCAGAGCCCAGCAACTGTCACTCTGTGCTGCAGCAGGGCGATTTAAATGAGAAGCGTTCTCCGCCTATTCAATAGTCAGTACGTAATGACTATTTAATTACCTAAAAGTAATACTTTGCTTGGTCCTACAGTGCACCTGCGGTGGGAAACAGAGATGGGAGCAAATGTCTGTTTATCTTTTACTGGGTTTTCTAGGAAAGGATTGTAATGTGGGACAACAGCAGGATCTCATAACTTTTCAAAGCTGCTTAGTTTGGAGTTTTTTTCTAAGTCATCTGTTAATTCCTCACACAAATTAGGAACTCCTCACATTGCAGAGACGTTGTCCAGGAGGCAGAAACAAACCCTCATGAGGTTTTGGTGGTTATCACCTGAGGGTATTAGGACTGTAATATTAAAAAGCAGTTTTAATCAATATGATATCAAAAAGTACACCCCAAAAAGTAAAATATGAGAAGGGAATAGTTCCGTTCTTAAGGAGCACTTTGGCCACTTGGACCTTCAGATGAAATGTCATTCATTTGAAAAATCAGATCCGGTATCTAAAATCAAGAAGGAGCAAAAAGCCAAAACTGGTAAGGTCTCAAAAAAATGAAAGAGCATTTGATTCCTCCAGAAAGCTTCTGTCACCAGATTGAGAAATAAACTCGAACAGTTTATATTGTTGCTTTAGAATTCACTGCTTAAGCACTTACACAATTGTCAGAGAAAGAGAGAGAGGAAGGAAGGAAGGAAAGAGGGAAGGAAGGAGGAACGAAAGAAGGAAGAAAGGAAGAAAAGAAGGAAGGAAAGAAGGAAGGAAAGAAGGAAGGAATGAAGGAAGGAAGGAAGGAAGGCACAATCGATCTTCATTTCTTTTTTTTTTGCTGTCTTTTTTTCCTTTCCCCCCCCCGGTCACGCACATGAGAAAAGTAGCTGCGATAAACAGATACTGAATCAGACTGAACGTCTTTTTTTTGAAAAAAAAACACACACCCAAAACATTGCATGATAGTCTCTAAGCAGTTCCATCTGTCAAGCAGAAATTTTAGGCTAATAGCCTGTGGCGATCTCGCTCCGCAGTCCACTACCTGCCTTTGTCCTATTAAATCTCTTTATTCTTCTTAAAAAAAGAAAAACGAAGAAAGGAAAAACTTGCAGACCAAAATCATCTGAGTGATGAAGCCCTAATTTTGACCGCCTCTCTTTGATGTTGAGCAGTGGGTTCTTATTTAAAAAAAAAAAAAAGGAGTGAGGGAGNGAGAGAGAGAGAGAGAGAGAGAGAGAGAGAGGAGAAGAAGACAGTGCTAGGAGCAGATGACTTTTCATCTCCACTTCACCTTGCTACTGGGTCTGTGAGAGATTGGTTCATTGTCAAGGAGATTTTTTTTTTTACCCATGATTCCATATGGTATGGACCGGGCTACATGTTGCCCAACATGCCAGTGCAAATGTTTTCTCAATTAGGTGTCTTATCTCCCGTGAGTTAGCATCAGATGAAGCTTGCTGACAGCATAATGGCAGGGAAAACCTCCGACGGCTCCATCAAATGGCAGCTCTGCTACGACATCTCGGCCAGAACTTGGTGGATGGTGAGTTGGCAGCAGGGCTGCTTTTTTTTTTCTCCCTTTTCTACTTTCCCTCCCTCTTTGACAAAATGTCCCAGACCTCACATTTATCAAATTAACATTTTATTTTTTTCACACTCTTTCAGTAGAGCAGCCTCACACTTGCCCCACTTGTGTGCCTTCCCCTGTGTAACAGCAGCCCCTTCATGTGCACTGCAGTTTCCAAGGGGAAGCTTTTTCAAGTCTCCTTAAGGGAGGGGAAAAATGAAATTAAAAGACAAGAAAACAAAGTGTGCGAAGTAGCAGAGTGAGCAAGCCTTGTGCAGCGTCGCTTGTCTTGGGCAGCTTCCTCACACTCCGTTTGTTTTACTTTATCTGCTGTTTTCGAGCGCCGGTGCGCGTGTGCGTTCTCACCAAGCAGTATTTTGTAGAGGGGAGGTGGAAAGTTCAGTCCGTTGCGGAGCCAGTCGATCACTGCAGAAGCCCAGAACGGTGCGGTCGTGTTGTGGTGTAAAATCATCACGTGTGAGAGGAGCGTGTTTTGCAAGGTGCTGCCTTTCATCGGAGACCCCAATCTAACTTTTCCCTCTGCTCGTTTAGGTTAGAACAGGTTACCAGGCTGTGCTGACCTGGAGCCATGTGTTACAGATCCCACACAGTCTGGCTCTAGCTGCTTTTGGGCGCAATTAAAGTTTCAATGAAGTCCCAACGTGCTCCGTAGAACGAGTTAACTAGCATGTCATGGTCAGCCGGGCCCGACAACCTTTGACATCTTGAATCTATAAGAGGTATAGCGAGTTAGGAGGATGCACAATAGCCCATTGTGGCAGAAGATGCAAGTCCTGTTGTGAGGAGGAGAGTCCTCAAATCATTACTGCCCTCGTTAGCGCGTTGTCCGTTAGGGATTAATTCGTTAGCAGCGCATTTTTAGTTTTCTGTAATTATTATTCTTGCGGCAAGCGTGAATTCTTCCAGTGAGAGGAAAAGTTGTGCTGCCGGGACAATGAGTGTATTATCCGCTCCTAACTGGACCGTGAACCGCAGCTCGTTTCACATAGATATCACTAAAAAAGGACTGGCGAGTGGAATTACAAAACAAGGCATGATCACTTTCATTGTAAGATACGCTGAAACGAGTCGGGGGCTCTCCCTCCCCCTTCGCCGCCCTGGACCAGTTTTGGTATCATTTGGAGAGTTTAAGACCTCTGAGGACTTGAAAGACTTTTAAAAGTGAGATCCGGAAGGTTTTTATTCTGCTGTTTGGTGGTGGCCATTGTGTTTATCATGTGGCTTCTATTTAAAGGTGTTTTGGGCTCCGTTGTTTCATGTGTTTTTCCCGTCGTGTTTTGTCTAAACTCTTTGAATGGTTTTTTTCCTTAACCGTCTATTAGAGGTTTGCCAGCGGTTGCCAGCGCAATGTAACGTGCAGCCTTTGGTTAGTGGGGATGGGGAAGGTTAACCACTTTCCTTACAGTACTGATTTTCCAATTAGACTTTCTGCCAGGGGAAGTTGGAGGGGGAAGGGGTATTTGCATGCACATAAACTCTTGATTATTCATGTGACTTTTTTTCTCTAAAAAGCCTGTTAAACCCCTGTAAATAAGGCTATTGATCTGTAGCTGTTATTTCCAAAGCAAAGTTTTTCAAGTACCTGTTTTAACCCCACAATTTATAGCATGCTGTGATTTTTTTCCCCCTTTGCCTTATCCTAAGCCATGTGTGTATTTTATCATCACTAATCTCTTATTGTCTAATCGGCTGCTTTTATGACGAGGGACATCCACGTTCTGTAAATAATAAGAACCCTCAAAATGCTATTAAGCAGTTGTCGTCACTCTCTAGAAAGTGTCCGAGGAAGTTTCATCTCAGTCACATCCATTTCACAGATGTTTTAGCCCTTTGCATGTAATATATAAAAATGCTGCAAACGTTTTATAACGCACTTGCCTCAAAATAAACAGTTTTATAACCACACAGGCTGTTGTTTAGATTAAACATTGCAGAAAGTTCTCCTTAAACTCCCAACATCACACCATTTATTTTCTAAGAGAACAACAACAACAACAACAACAACAGAAAGAGAAAAAAATGAAATCACTCAAATAGCCCTTTTTGTAGAAGTTGTGCTAGATGGAAGCGACGTTATTTTTAACTGAAATGAATAATTCAAGACCTTTACAATAGATGTGTTAATTGCAAATAATTTTCGAACAAAGTTTCAATTATTGATAGAGCAATAAGCAGTTTCTCCTACAGCCTGCGAATCTAAAACATGCAACCAAAAGTAGACAACTCGCATTTTACTCCCCCTCCACCGCACCCCAAACCTCCCCACATTTGCCATGTTCTTTTAATCAAAAGTAAGCTAGAGAGAAGATTTTAATGTTTTAAAGACAAATAAAGCTTTCAGAAATTACCTCATGCATCGTCTGGCTGCACAAAATCTCAGCTGCACAGGGCTAAACTTCGCTTTGGTGCTGCCACTGCCAGCTACAAAGAGAGGAGTGAATGCCCCCCGCGCCCAGGCGGACTCAGCTGCCAGCGCTGGGATATGCAATTTTGCTTTTTAATGAATCGTAAACAATTTGTGTGTCAAACCAGGGAGTTTGTTTTCTTTCTGGGGCAGGTTCTAAATCCATTTGAGGCTGTAGCTGGGTACTGTACTGGAGTATTACGCCCAAATGCAAAGGTTCTGTGTCATTTTGATGAAAAGACCTGTTCTAATGAAAGAAACAGCTTTATAAAAGGCTGCGTGTAGTAATCTCTCTCTCTCTCTCTCTCTCTCTCTCTCTTTCTTTCTCTCTCTCTTTCTGTCTCTCTTTCTGTCTCTCAGCCTCACGCTCTCCCTCTTTCACCCCAGCCCATAGTGTGTTTCTAGCTAGCAGGCTGGAGATAATGGAGGTCGCTTGATTGCACGATTAGTAAAATGAGTGGATTTCAGCATTGGGCAAAGCAGCTTGCATGTTGGAAAAGTGGCTTTAAAATGCAGAGTTCTAATTTTGACCTTATTTTCTTTCATAGATAATCTTTATTAATGCTCCTTTAATTCGGTTTTCCTCATCGCAGCTACTTTTTCTCTCCAGCCATCTGATGGAATGGCTAATATATATTTTATCTTACTTGCCAAAACAGCCAGACGTCAAAGCAATAGAGGGGAAAAAACCCCAACACATTATTTTTCTTTCTTGCAGACAGTTGTAAATGTTCCAAACTACTTCAGTAGGACCCAGACAATTTGTACATCTGAGCAATAACTGCACTTGTCACCACAGCTTTGAGGGAATCTTTGGACTCCTCATCTATTTTTTTCTCATGCCTTAGTCAAGGAAATGCAGGAACTTAATAACTTTTACTACATTGTATTGTGACATTTGAGCAGAAGAACTCTCCCCAAATGCTGTGGATTTCTATGAGAAGGAATTGCCTATTTTTAGTATCTGTGTAACAGCCAATACTTCAACCAGTGCAGGAGCCTGGAGATAGGAGATGAATTAGCTGGGTGGGAAAGCGGTCACTATGTTTGTAACCCAAGTGTGATGCTGTCGCAGAGGCACTAAAGGGTTAGTCACAGAGAAGTTCCAGTGCTGCGCCTCGCACTCGTACCAAATATGTGCAGCTGTGCTACTTTTATAAACATTTGTCTCCAGCTGATTGTTTTTTTTAAATTATTTGCTCTAGCGAGCCAACATGATGTGTCTGCTACGGAGGTTTAATGAGGGATTGTCTGCAGAATTCCTTTGCACAGGGTGATTGAAATCCATGTGCAGCAAAGGTACGCACTGGAGGCAGAACCTCAATGCAACACAGAGCTGAACTCCCTGCGGGCCGAATGCTGCTCAGGGTTTACACTGCCATCAGCCCAGAGCTGCTGCGTAAGGAGTGACTGCGGGTTTCCTTACCTGAGTGGCCGAGAGGCAACTTTGCCCCCTAACTTGAGCTACCTCAGTCCTAACACTTTCACAACCCAAACTGTTTTCCTTTGTGAAATATCTGAAGGGGGAAAAAAGCCTCATTAATAAATAAGTAGCCATTTCAAGTGACTCCATGTATGAGTTAGCAGGCAAACGGCTGGGAGTGAAGGCGGCAGTTCAAGCAGATTTTCCAGTCATTTTCCAAAACAATTCTAGTTTCATTGCCCAGCTATCAATCCATAGCTCAGCGTGCATGTCTGTATTTTCTTTAGATGCTGTAACTCAGAAGACAATTTATTATTAAGTGCAGTAGGACTTGGCTTGAAATGGTCGGTTTTGTTACTTTAGAAGATTTAACTCATTTAGCATCATTTGTTAGTGAAGCTCTTGATAAATACTTTTCCTTCACACCTCTCCACTCCATTTTTTCCCAAGAACAGCTGAAATCTCTCAGGTGACTTCTGGAGTCAAAAAAAAAATACATACGCCTAAAAATGTTTCCGTCAATTAGGAACTAATAGAATCCTCCCTAGAAAATCTCATTGCAGACGCGATCAAAAACAACGGTGCAGCAGATAAAGATTTGATTTCATCACACGGAAAGCTGGTTGCTGCCACCAATGCTGAAGCAGTCTAGAAGCAGAACACACTCAAAAGTAGTGTTCAAATCACAGAGCGTGTCTCCACACACGTTCATGTACAGTCCCTCAGCTATGCTGCTCATGGTGATCCCCCAGAGCTGCTGAACCAGCCCTGGTTTCGCTGATTTGTGATTCCTACCTACACTTCATAGCAAAGAACATACACATAGCAATAATCGTCGCTGGCCCTGTGAAAGTAACGGAGTGCGAGCAGAGCGGAGCGTGCAGTGTGGATTCTCTTTGTTTTAGACGGCCCATCTCACGCGCGTGTGTGTCCCCCGCTCAGCTGCCATATAGAGGTTTTGAACAAAATCCTGTATTTGCTAGAGTTAGAGTTGTGAAATTCTGTGCATAAGTTGGACGTGTGTATCCAGCGCACCGCCACGCGCGCGTCACGCTACCTTCGCTTGCTGCATGCAGCTTCCTCTTCCCTAACAGTACTTACTCTTCTTGTTTTCTACTCCCTTTCCCTTCACCTGTCCTGGATATTGCCATGAATGTTTCTAATTTAGAGCCCGAGGAGTCGGTGGCTGATTAGAAGACAGGAAATTGGAGGATTAAACCGTCTGGTTGAACTTCCTTTACTTATCAGTGCTGTGTAACTTACCCTGGATTATGAACTCATTGGGACAATTTCTGCAATGCAGCAGTACTTCTGTTTTCTTAGCCTTCGCTTTTCTGGAAAAAAAAACAATCATGGAAAACAAGGCAGACAGGCTACAGTCTGTGGCTAAAACCCAACCCTTCTTAGTAACAGTGAGGCACTGGAGGTCTCAGTTCAGTTTGTACAATCATTTCCCAATAGCAGAACTCGCTCGGTTTTCAATTGTGCAGGTCTACCCTATGTATTTCAAATTAACTCCAGTGTGTGAACAGCGAAGCAACAGATACTTTTGGGCTGGGCTGGGGGGGAATGACATTGTTTTAATAAGAGGAGAATGACCCGTGTTAACCCTTGTTCAACCCTCTACCCACCAGCAACTTGCATGTTTGTTGTAACGGAACAGTGGTGTAACCGTAGGAAACCCTGGGGAAAGGCTGGAGAGAAAAACCAGTTGATCAGAAAAACCTTTCCTGGGCTCCCAGTGTTACCCTCTGAGCCAGGACCTGTGGATCTGATGTCCTCACCCAGCATTTCCTGGTGTAGAAGGATGTTGTGTAGATCACTGTCTAACCAGGAGGAGAATGAGGAGCAGCACATCACTGCTCATTCGCTGTTGGTGTCCCTGTGTTATTTCCATGGGCCATGGGTATGAAATCACTTGGGAAAAACAAAGGGTAGCACAGTCTGGAGGAAGTGTGGGACTAATCACACATTCCAGTTTCAACACTGGGACTGGGTCTTTAAATGGATTGGGATGCTTGCAATGATTTCTGGCAGTTTGATCCTGCTACACCAGTCAAGCCCTTTCCTAATACTGGGAGTAATCAAAACTGGAGATGAAAATAAACTAACTTCTTGCTGGCAAAGTCCCTGTATTTTCCACAAGGACAAAAACACCTTCTGAAACTTCTCATCAGCAAGAAAGCTAAATATTTGCCTTCTCTGCCTTCATATGAAAGGCAAAAGGCAATGGTTTTGGTTTATTGAAAAGTTGCCCCGTTTTAATCCCAGACTGGAAAGAACCTCACTGTGCTGCCAGAAGAATCTCACTGCATTGCTCTCCCTCACATGTGGTCACTGATGCTGGTTAATATTTCAAGTTGATTTTAGGAACAATCAAGTTGTTTCTCTGTTGATACCTGATGACAATTACTCTTGTTCGTAATAACGTGGGTTGGATGGAGAATATCTTTGTTATTGCCTTTAACGTTGGTTGGAGCTTCTCTTTCACAAATGCCACAGGTAACAACCTGCAGGGAGTAACCACTGAACTCACTGCAGCTCTTTGCACCTGTACGTACTCATACTCTGCGTATGCAACGCAATTCACTTCATCCTCCCACAAAAAGCAGAGGCCCTGCCATGCTCCAAGAAATCCAGTCTTGGAGCAGCTGGTCTGATGGAGGTGCCTTTGGAGCAGGCACCTTACAAGCCTGTTCCCTGCAAAGGTTTTAGAAACTGGGTGGACAGCAATGACCACCTCTGGGTTTATTTTCTGTAGATTTTATTTCTCGTAGAACAGAAAACAAAGCAGAGTTGTCTCAATAAGATAAAAGTTAATAGAAGAGACGAAACAGGTGTGTTGGCTAATGGAGCACGAGTCAGAACAGCTTGCCTGTGCGAGCACGCCTGTTGTCCTTCAGTGGCTTGCTGGGTTTTTCTGAGGCCGCGAACACCAAATCAGCAATACAACTAGGTACGGGTGGACGCGTTGGCTGGTACAGATGGCACTACAGGCTTGGAGGCTTCTACTACCAATAACTGCAGTCAGAATTGTACAATTGCTTAGGCTGGAAAAGACCTGTAAGATTGAGCCATTAACCCAGCTGTCCCAAGGCCACCCCTCAACCATGTCCCTAAGCTTCAGGTCCCCACAACTTGGAAACACATCCCGGGATGGCAATTCAACACCCTCCCTGGGCTGCATGTTCTGAGGCCTGAGGCCCCTTTCCAGGAGGAAGCTTTTCCTAATGTCCAAACTAAACTTCTGGCATAACTTGAGGCCTTTTCCCTTTGTCCTATCACTTGCTACTTGTGAGAAGAGACCAGTCCTCATCTCTCTACACCCTCCTTTGCATTACCCATTATTTCAGAGGAGTGCAGGTTGCCCTTGCTGTGTGCAAACAGCCACATTAATGTCACAGTCCAGCTGCAATCACACACTGGACTGAGTTTGCCAGCGAGAGCAATGCAGAACCTAAGAGTGCAAACAGTGCTCGCAGATAGGTCTTTGTGCTTCAAATGGGAGTGACTCAAAAGACATGGGGGATATATTATGTTAACAGAGTGCTTCCACAACTGGGAGAATTAGTGAGCAAATTACAGTGGAGAATGGGAAATTATTTTCCACCATTCTTTTTTTTAATCCAGAATTCAATTAGACTGAAGAGCATAGGCCTGATTCTGCATGGAAATACCCTGACAGTTCTAAGTAGTCCTCTTTACTAAAGAAATTGGAAAGTAGAGCACGACTTAGTGGTTCAGGTCAAGGAAATATAAAGTGTTCTAAAGTGACACTAATTAACCTTTTCCATTCTATAGAGAAGAAGAAGCTCTGTCCAATTTGATCAGCACCTGTATTTGCTGACAAACAGAAACAGCACACGTGACCTGCAACAGTACCTCTTATTTTACTGGACATTTTCTGTGGTGATGCTGCTTTAAAGAACAGGCTACACCTGAGGATCCTGGAGGTCCTTTCCAGCCATAGTGACTCTCTGATTCTATGAATAGGTTAAATCAACAGAGTTAATCAGTGCAGTGAGCAAAGGGTGAACCAGTAAAGTTTTCACAAGAGCGCAAACAGATCAAGTCCTCAAGGACCATAAGCAAACACACGTAAAACTCAAATCGACAGGTTGTGATGCATATAAGCATTGTGTTAGGACTCGTGGCTAGCTCTCCTTTTATCTTGACTTCCTAAGGAAATGAGGTTGAAGAGATGAGCTGTCTGCCATGTGCAGTGAGGGAAAGGTGTAATTTAACACGGCCAAGGAATTCCCTCACAATCAAAAACTGGTGAACAATTCCTAAGCAATTTTAAAGGAAATAGTAACTTACAAGTTATGACACTTTCTCCTAATTTTATGTTACACCTGTAACTATGGGGATAGCTAGAGTTGCTGATATTTGCTGTATTTCTAGGGATACCCATTCTTTTCATTTTTAATTAAGTTTTTTGAGAGTCTTCCCCAGAGAGATGGGATGAAATACCTTGGACACAAGCGTGTAGGCATGTAGGAAGGTGACGTAGGCCTAAAGTAGAAGAAAGAAGACCAGGCTGACAGTGAGCCAGTGAGGCACTGGGCCTCAGAAGAATCCAGTGTTCCTCTGTGAATCATGTCCTACGGACTTGCATCCTGATTTCTCCCACCTGCAGCTTGCTAAAGTCTGTGCTTTCCCATTAACCTCAGGAACCACCTGTTCTTGGTGCTGCCCAGCAATAGGGCATAAACTGGAATAAGAGAGATTCAGTTTGAACACACAAAGAACTTTCTCACACTGAGGCGAACGGCACTGCAACAGGCTGCTCAGAGAGGCTGTGGAGTTTGACTGGAGATTTTTAAGACCCACCTGGATGTGTTCCTGCGGGATCAGCTCTAGGAGAAGCTTCTGTGGCAGTGAGGCTGGACTTGACGATCTCCAGAGATCCCAGCCCCACCATTCTACGGTTCCATCATGTGCTGTTATGGAGCCCGTTACTCACACCTTTGAATGGTGTAGTCTGCCCTTCTGTTACCTGTCCTGACACGTCTGTTTTCAGATCTGCTCTATGTTCATGGATCTGATCCCCTGTAAAAGATTGGCTCTTTTCAACAGTGGTCTGCAGAGACCTGAGGGAGGAGCTCAAAACCTTAACGACACCATGCTTATTTATTAAAAACTGAATGATTGGCTGCGTAAGACCAGAAAAATCCATTGGCTTCAAGTTTTTGTCTTCTTTTCCAACAGGTTAAGGGGCTGGAGACAAAATGAGTGATAGCTGTACCCTGAAAACTGGTGTGAGATCAGGTGTTCTGGAATACGAAGAATGAGCAGACCCACAAGGGTAGAACAACAGAGTTTTGAGGACAGGGATCATTTCAATTTGATGCAAACACCTGGGCTGAAGCAATCAGACACCTGCACTACCACGCACATGTTTGCACGTGCAGATTCTTCCTTTCTCCTGACACGTTTTGTGGTGCTCACACCACGAAAGGTCCACGCACTCCACGGTCTGGGATGACAGTTTTCCTGATGTAGGTGTTTGCACCCGCACAGCGCAGCTGCCTGCCTAGCTGTGTGTTCGTGCGGGCAGATACACGACGCATTTCCCTGGGTTTCTGTGGGGGTCTTCCAAAACTCTCCCTTGAATTTCTTTGTGTCGCCCATCCCGTCAATGGAGTAGAATAATAGTAAAACTCACCCAAAAAAGGGTGTGGGATGTTAATTAGTGGGTTTCCAATATTATCTGAAGGCAGATGCTGCAATTGGAGCACCTTATTCTATTAAAAAGTTACTTGTGACTATCAGCTTTTGCTGAAGTAGGGAGCTGAAGACAGGGAAGACCTAATAGGCTGTGGAGTCTTTCCATCTTCCAACAGTCTGTGTTTTACTGTTTATTTATTGCTGACTTATTTTGCCTTTAAGCCAAACACTATGGGTTACTCGTATAGCATATGCTTCTTCACCCTGCACACAAGTAAAAGCAGTGATCTCAAAGTCAAGATAATATTATAATAAAACTTGTCTGAGGATGCCTGAAGTGGTTCGTATGCTCACACTGTGTAAGACACGGAGCTCCCCGCACACGCCGCTGCTTCATACTAAGTAGGAGTTTGGTAAATTGAGTGGATTACTGGGATTTCATTAAAAATTAAATGTACAATTATTTAGATGAATTTTTCACATATGCTTGTGGGCAAACAATTTTTGATTAGTTGTTGACATATAGTACACACAGCGTGTGTGTGTGTGTGCGTGTGCACATGTATATTTACATGCACGATGTATAAATAAAATACAGACAGCAATGTAGCATTGGAGAAGTCCACTGGTAGTCATTAATTTGACAAGTCTTCTGTAGGACAGGAAGAATGATCCTCCTCAGACTGCAAAATTGTTTTCACCACATCACATTAAGAATTATTTATCCAATAAGCAGTGGAGGAACTCAAGACCAAGCACAGCTTATCCCAACCCTCTGCCCATTTTATTCCTCTGTTTGAAGAAGTGTGTTTTCAAAATGGTGCCATGGAAAGCAAGTGGTGCCTGACGCTGGCCTCCTGGAGTGGTGGGATTTACATCGGTGGAAGGAACTTGGCCGGTCTGATTTTAATTAGAAATCAGGTGGTAAAGCTGGTGGAAAGCTCAGCAAAGATCTGAAGTGTCTGGAGAGGAGCAGCTTGAATAACACTGTATTAGTCATGAGGCGAGGAAGGAAGACTGTTGTCATGATTTGAAAGTAACATTGTTCGCTAAACGAAGACGTGTGAAGCACTCGCTAAACCAAATTAGTCCTGAGGTTTGGTGCACGTTTGTGTACTTCTGTTCATTGAAGCTTTGAACAATTGTGAAGGAAAAAAAAATACCCAAACACGTCTATTAGGGAAAGAAATGGCCCGAATTGCTTCCTGGTGGTGTTTATCTGCAGCAGTTCAGCTGCTGGTTTTCTATTTCAGACAGAATAATTAATCAGCACAAATAAATAAATACTAATAACCCGGCATAATTCTACTTTGAATTTTCTTTTGCAGCGCTGATGTAATTAAGACTTTGCTTCCCCTCACACCAACACAAGTTGTAGACAAGTTTTAGGACCTTCTGTCTCCTAATTTTGAGCAGAGGCTGTTCCTCAGTGAATGACCTTTTCCTGCCATGTGGAATTGCTGAGCAGAAAGGGTAAATCTTGTGGTTTGAGTGTCCCCTGAAGAGTATCATTGACAAAGCTTGGCCACATACTCTGCACTGCATTAATCTGGGACTAACTTTTCAAAGAGCTGGTGCTCTCGTCTCTTTGAGAGGAGGGGGGGCATTCTGCTCTCAGGTCGTGTTCTCAGCTCCTTTTACACCCCTCTGACATTTGCTCATCTATCCGGGATCTTTATCACTCTGCTGTTACACTTACTTGTTGCTGTCTTACTCAGTTAAGAAGTACAAATAGCCCGGGCATTGCCAGCTGCAGTCCCAGGCTGGATCATTACTCCAGATTTGAGGTTAATCAACTGCAAATTCCATTAGCTTCATACGGAGTGAAAATAAAGAACAGACGGTCTCGCGCGTGAGCCAGAAGTCAGGTGCAGCACAACATGGCCAGCCTTCAGGTAGAGGATTCTTTTTTCCCTTCAGCTAATGTCTCTGAGATAAGACCAAAGGATCAGATCAAAAACGGTTTTCATGAAAGTTTTAGAGATTCCCACCCCGTTTCCCCCCGCTTTTCTCTCCACTCCCACTTGCAAATTTTAGTGCTTCATTTCATGCCGTTGGGGCTTTTACCCCATTTTTAATCTGGAAATTGCCAGGAGTTACTTTCTCAGACATCTTGTGTTCTTTAGGTACTTGTTGATTGTGTCAGCAGGTTGTTTGGTTGCTCAAGGAAGCGCCATGTGGAGTTTGGGAAGGGGTGGGGGATGGTACGGGGGCGGTTTGCTATTGAAGACCCTCTTCCTGGGATGCCAAACTTGCAAATGCTGCCGTGCACGTGCACCTGGTGAGCTCTGCCATCCGTCTCAATAGGACTCAACATATCAAAGCTAGACACCGAGGAGAGCAGAGGCAGCAAGCAGGCCTAGACGCTTCCCTGCTGCTTTCATTCTGTGCGCCATCTCTCCCCGACACCTCTCAGACGGTGGTTTTGCCTGTCACTGGTGGTTTTCTCATGAGTCCATCTAAAATCTGGTTAATGATCCTGTTAGTTTGCGTGTACTGCAGGCAGTATTTACAGATGCTAAAGACAAAAGTCATCTGAAAAGAATGCCTCTGGTGCAGCCCAGTTGTCTAAAGCCAAAGCCTTCCACTCAAGTGTAAAGGACCATGGCAGAGCCCGTCCTGCGCGACTCTGTGAAAGTCAGCTCTGAAGCCGGAATGCTGCTGCACATGGGGTGCAGACCGAATTCTGAACGTCCACATGAGCGCCACGTTTGCCAAAACACCCTGAATTTTCTGTGTGGTGGCTTTTCCCCTTTTCTTCGCATCTTTTGCAGTTGTGGTGGGGAAGGGAGGTGCCTGCGTGTGTATTTCCCTGTACACATATGTTCGATTATCACTGGCGTGCCATTGCAAAGGGTTAGGGAAAATATTGCTGCCAACAGAACTAAAGATTAAATAATCCAATTGCTGGGAACTGTAAACTAACAATCACTGTCACAAATGGGCCCTTTCTAATCATAGTTTGTGGTGGAATGAAAGATGCAATTGTCTGGAATTGATGAATATGGGATCCATGCTGGCTCCGGGGTCAAAGGTGACTTCGTGCAAAGGTCCCTTTCTCTCTGGCACCGCTTCCTTTGTATAGCATAGCTTGGCAGCTATCTCTTTGCACTTCGGCTACCTGCCAATGCAGCTGGTACTGTGCAACTGTCTGGTACAGACTACAAAGCATCACTCAGCAACCAGCAGCTCCGCATGGGGCCCCTTTTCTAGGATGACAAAGAAAGATGGGCTATACATTCTGCCATCTATGCCCATTAAAAAGACTCTTAAATTGCATTACTACAAGTTATTGTTAATTATGTAGTAGTCACTGGATCTGTATGATCCTTTTCGGGGCTGATAATCTCTACTGGAGGCTGGCAGTAAAAGTAATCAAGAGGGGAAAATAAGTATTTTGTTGTGTGGAAAGTAAGCGCTGATGTGGGGAGCTGCTGCTGCGTAGCCGTATGAATGGAACCTTCATCTGGATGGCGTACGCCACAGGCTTGTGGCAAATGCAGGGGGAAAAGAAGATTTGATTGAACTAGACAAAATACTTATGAAGTTGTGTCCTCATAGTTTCGATGTTCATGTTACATTTAGGCTGGGGAAGCGTTTTTGTGGGGAAGCGTTTCTCCTGAAAGCCTGCTGGTTGTGACAACGCGCCTTGAGCTGCAGCTGAGAAGGGAGACAACAGCGCTCCGGCTGCATTAACACAGACAACTTCAGTTTAGAAATCACCGAACTATCTGGTGTTTAAATGATGGGATTCCGATCATGCAGACGGCATCCCTGGAGGGCTGGTGGGGCACGCTACATTTCTCCCTCACTACTGCATTTCCTCCCTCTTCCTAAGGAATTGTTTGCAGTGTGTCCAACAAAAGGAAAATCCCTGTCCCTCCTAAAGCCGAGGTGCTGGCTGTCTCCCGAGGAATGGCCAGGCTACTTCTGTTCTTCAGCCCAGGCCCAGTGAATCGTGTTGCAACTAAATCTGTAGGCTGGAGCTCAGTGGGTCCTTTTCAACTCCTCTGAGTACATCCGCGTTCACACAGTGCTACAATAGCTAATCTAAGGTTTCGGATCCGCCTTCGGTGCGATGTATGGACGGCTTACTGCAGAGATCCAGGTCCCTTTGGCTTCAATATCCTGGGCCAAATGCTTAGCTGCTGTCAGCTGGCATAGCTCCTCTGAAGCTAATGGAGACGGACCAACCTACCCCTTCTAAATTATCTGGGACCTGCTTTCCCCCAAGACTCCAAGGAAAATTGGGTAAATAGATCGCTGTGACTTGTTCACTCGTGACTGGGTTTTTCCCCTTTTTCTTTTTCTCTGATTTCTCTGCACTATTTACGATCTTGCAGTTGCCTCCTGTGGAGCTGGCAGGCGTCCTACGATGTGCACCAAATTCTGGGAAGGAAACCACCATAGCTGTGTAGTACTACTGCGAGAGCTGCTCTGTCGAACCACTTTTATTTCCTCTTTTGTTCAAATTACACAAAAATAAATATCTGAGAGACACAAGATACAACAGGAGGAGATGAGAACCTTCAGTCTTCCGCTTCTTCTGTTTCCTTCTTGCGTCTAATATTCTTCTCCTCGCCTTGTTCTGACAGAGGCTATTTGAAATAGTTATATATAATTTAATGTTATACAAAAGTATTGTCATATCAAACATAGTGAAATGGATTCCAAAAACACCATCTGGTATTTGGGAATGCACTGTGAGTTGGGAACGTGAGAAGAGATATTCTTTGCCACTTTGCTTGGGACCCAGCCATTAGCAGTGTAATTGCCAAGAAAAGGTGACAGGCTTCAGGCTTAATGCAAGAGGGTTTTTTTTCCCTCCTCTCTCTCTCTCTCCCTCTCCCTCTCCCCCAGCCTGTTAACTCTATGAGTCCTAAACTCAATGCAAAAGGCACCGTAAGCACAGTGCAAAGGCAAAAACCCCAACAACAGGCTCCCTTAAATGAAAAGGCAGGGCAGAAAATTAAAACAGTCGCCAGGCTCCTATAAGCAGACTGGGATAAGCCAAAGCAAAAGAAGCTTGCTGAGAGGAGGAGAGAAATATGAGGTATCCTTTAAAGCTGCAGCATGCCACACGGAACTGCTCTCCTAAGTAGTGGCTCTGTAGTGATTAGAGTTTCCCCAGCCTTATCCAAAAGCTCGTTTCCAAGCCATCATGAGTCTCCTCTAATCCACCCAAAATTGCAAACCGCGTATTGTGAAGGTCAGCCGTGACCCCTCCAGACCTGCTATATTCCACGTTCCCTGGCTTCTTCCTCCCTGTCTCCATCTATCCCTTTAAGGACAGGGGTGCAAATTCAAATCTCAGCTTGGTTTCTGTGGGAATGTAATTTGATGGATAGGAACCCCAAGGGCACACGCAGCAGAGTTTGTGCAACGGCCCACTGCCCGCCTGCGAGCGGCCATTGGCACTGGAAATCTGACTAGCTTTGCCAGGGAGGGAAAAAACCAGAGGTATTTAAACAAAGCTCAAAGTCGCTGCGTTACACACAGGAAAGCAAACAAACTTTGCAGCAGGGGATGAAAACAAGGGAATAACATGGGAAGGTTTTAATATCTCGTTTGAAACAGGAGCCCAAGAGAACCCCGAACTTCTAAAAAGGCTGCAGCGATTTGTCCTGGTAGGTCAGAACCTGCGGTGCTACAACAGGTCTGCTATGAAATGGCACCAAACAGAACCATTGTGGTGGGTGTGTCTAGTGCCTGCCAAATCAGATGAAAGAGAAGTTAACCCTGTTAGACTGGCTGTTGTTTTGAAATATTTATGTCTTTCACAGACATTTGTGTGCACCGTTGGGGGGACTAGAAACAACTTTGCAATCAGTCCGTTCGTGCAGACACGCAGAATTCTTACAGCCTCAGTACCAGGCTCACAGGAGCTGTTGGTTCTTTCCGTTTATCCCAACTACACTTGCCGACGCCCCGCGCTGCTGCTTTGGCTCTCGTCACTTCTTCATTTACCGCCATTGCCTTTCCCTGCAAACGGGTTCTGTGCTGCAAAGCTTAGGCTGCAACGTGCGGCGCCAATTTTCAATTAGGAAGTCAGCCCTTTGGTGGTGGTCCCATGGCTGCCAGATTGCTTGAGGGACTGAGAGAGAAGCTGCAAGCCCAGAGCTTGCCCTCTCTGCCGCCGACCAGCCGTCTTGAAACTTTGCCCTGAAGCGAACAGGGGATTGCTGAGCCTCACCACACGTCTGAGCAGGGAAATAAGTTGCACATCACGAGAGCATCTTTCTGTTCTTTACAAGAGCTTGGGGTTGGAGTGCAATTTTACCCTGGCCCTTCAGAACCTGACACTCGGTCCTCTTTGCTTTCCACAAGGCAGTGAGGGTCCCTGGCAGGTTGCTCAGTTCCAGGTTTCTCGCTTTGAAGAATTTTGGTTGAGGCAGTCACCAACACGCTTAGAGTCCCAAACTCTCCTGACTAATGACTCAGCCCGGGCAGCTCAGAAGATGAAGTTCTGATCTCTATCTTACAGAAACACTCATTTCAGGCAAACACACTCTCCGACAGAGACTGTTGTACTTGGAATCTTGTTTGGTACCTGCTGCCCCGGGGAGTGCAGGCTGTGGAACGCCAGCTCCGCTCAGGATGGGGCAGTGAGGGACATACCTGACACAGGGAGTCACGGAGTTCCCATGTGCGCAGGAACCAAGGCCACAAGATCAGTTCAGCAACAGAGGGACAGACATGACTTTCCTGATTCCCACTCAGATAATCAAGACACAAACAAGACAGATTTGCTGCTTAATTTCTGAAGGGGTGGATTCACCGGTGAAAACTCATCCAGGGATGAAGAACTTCAGCACCAGTGAAATGCGTTGGTGCTCTTTGCGCCGCAGTCCCTCCTGCCACCGGAATTGCACAAACCTGCTCCTTTTGGACTGTGCTCTTCTTCAACCTTTTGCCTTTGGAGTACCTGATACTTCTGGAGTGTTTAGTTTATTCAACAATTTTAATCAACTACAGGAACAAAGAATCTGTGTCTTCATCCAGTAGGTTATCACAAAAGTGTTTGTTCAGCCTCAGATGAGCAGTCACTGCCTCTGTGAACCAAACCCTATGATTAATAGCACAAACACTTCTGTTTGGCCCCGTTCAGTCTCCATTTGTCCCCACTGCATGGTGCAGGGTGCTTCAGGGACACTCTGGATGCTGCAAGCTGGAGCATCCACTGCCTAGCTCCATCCCCAGGGCC
Organism: Rhinopomastus cyanomelas; assembly: GCA_013400115.1. Lineage (NCBI taxonomy): Eukaryota > Metazoa > Chordata > Aves > Bucerotiformes > Rhinopomastidae > Rhinopomastus > Rhinopomastus cyanomelas. Next base: position 5,923 of record VXBP01002342.1, on the reverse strand, counting down.
CTGCCACCATCAGCCAGGAAGACAGGCACTTCCCTCGGGTGCTGAACTGCTAACTCCAGCAGCTTATAGGTTTTTATCACCTTAACAGGAAGGTGCCCCCCACAGATATGTGGAATAGTAGATTTTCCTCACCATTTCTTTTCCCTTCTGCAGAGAGGGCTTTGCCTGTTCTTCCCACTCTGTTCTAGGCTGGGGGTTTTGTTTTGCTCTCTGGTGACACGATGACAAACTGCAAAGGAATAATCAGAACTCCTTGGAATCAAAATGGCAAAAATATTATTAGTTGCTGCCCCCCAACCCTATGCCTGCACTGCTCTCCCCATTTCCCCTCCCTCCTCTTTAGACGGCAGGCAGAAAATGCAGATGCCAAGGCAGCGGAAGATATTTTTAAGCAGGAGCATCTGGCTCCTTGGCAGACTCCACAGGCAGTTGGTTTGGTTGTTTTGGAGTTGCCTCTGGGTCTGTCACATGTTTTGGCATCTGACTGATTGTCTGGGCTGCCTCCTCTTATTGGACATATTTTTTCTTTGACTCACCTTTGATTCTGAGTTTTCCTCTTATTTTCATTTGCCAGTGAGCAGCAACTTCAGCTGATCTCGAGCTTCTTTATACAGAAATCAGCCCCGTCACTCCGTGTCTGTGGCTCACGGGAACGTTCTCCTTGCCCGGGCTGTGCTACCAAAGGTTCCTGCTCTGCTTCTTTGGGGTTTGCTCTGAGCTCTCCTCGAGAAGGAAACTATTCCAAGGAGGCGAATTTTCCCACACGCAAAAACAGAGCCAAAAGCACAGATACATCAGTCCTGGTATTTGCTGTACCTGTGCATGGGGGTTTTTTCATACATACATAGGATTATTGTACCAGGGGAGGTCGACCTTAAAGCAGAGTAGTTGCTTTTTAACAGATAGATTTTGTAGAAAGTATGTTAAACTACATTAAATTACGAGCCTGTTCCCTGCCTGGACCCCACTGTTTGAACAAAAGTCAGAAGCTGCAGCAGCATTTGTTTCTCTGTTTCTTAGCACAGTGTAAGTTGGGCAAAGCTAGCTTTTCACTCAAAAAACTTTTTCCCCCCAAACACCTCAGCAAAGCAGCCTGCAAGCCTGTCGCGGCGACCTGCCCCAGCTCCTAGAGCCAGTCCAGGGATTTGACGGCTGCCAGGGCAGTGAAGCTGGCAGAAACAGGTGGGATCACAGCGGGGAGCAGCAGCGAAAGCCCCACCACAAGTTCTGCTGGGATTTTTTTAGGTGGCTAAACTAAATCTAATTAAACCAGAGCATGTTTAAATGAGCTTCATTTAATGTGCACTTTGTATAGCTCCTCTATAAATAACGGCAGCTCTCGGGTTTATTATTAGGGCTATCATTTTTCTCTCTCTCTTGATATTCTCGAGGATTGAATTGATTATTTATCAACAGTGTTAGTGCTGGTTTATGTTTTTAAATGCTTCTGTGAACTAGTCCTTGCTGTGCTCAGAGGCACCTCGGAGATTCAGAAATGAGATGTCAGTCTGTGCTTCCAAGCTAAACCAAGGCCACCTTCCATAGAGAAGGGGGGTGGCTCAAGGAGAAGACAAATATAAGGGAGAACAACCTGCTAGTTTTCAAATCAGTTTCTAGTTTCATTGAAGACAATCTTGTCAAAAAATTACGTTTCGCTCATCTGACGTAAAGAAGGCATCGTGTAATTCCTATGTTGGTTAAGAGTTTGTCCTTAATTACACCAAATCAAATTAAATTTGTCTAGGAAAAGGGTAGGGGAAAGCATAATGTGACATTTTAAAACAAAATCTCCCCATATGTGTTTTTCATGGCAGTTGAAGTGTTGCCTGAAATGGAATGCTTGACTCTCCCCGACCTGTCGGTTTCACCTCAGCCAGGTATCTGCTCGGAAACCCTGTGCACATCATCACTGCAAATACTCAGGACATCGGGGCAGGAACTGGCACGTATGATATAAAGCTCCTCATTGCCAGGGCAGCACATTTTGGGCAGCTGGACTGTATCCTCGTCTTTCTCCCCCTACTTGTGTGCATCAGTTAGTCTTCAGGTACTTGGAGTTTACAGATGCAGAGAAAGATGACTAGAAAGATTTTAAAGCTTGAAAGTAAGTTGATTTTCAGGTTTTTTTTCTGTGAGGAAAGGAGAAAACTGTATTCAAATTAATTTTAATCCTTAAATTACTGACCAATGGAGGAGGCATAAAAACCCCCACTCGTGTGAACACACATCATGTGAAACACCTCCCATGGGGGTGGTGGAGTCACCATCCTTGCAGGTGTTTAAAAAATGAGTGGCTAGAGTGCCTGAGGCCATGGTCTAGGGGTTAGTGGGATGTTAGGATGAGGGCTGGACTTGATGATCCTGGAGGTCCTTTCCAGCCATGATGGTTCTGTGATTCTATGACCTTACATCAAACTACTTTTACCTGATCCTGACCCTTAGTGTGGCTGACTCCAAGACAAGCTCCAGACCTGACAATAGCATGAATAAGCATTTGCGCAGAACACAGCATTGTGTACACGTGGAAATTAGTTTGACGTTTGCAGAAGGGAGCCTACGAGTCCAGTACATGCCGGCACACAGAGACCTCAAAATTACAATACAGCCCCCCAACCTACAGTGTGTTCTTAAAGTCATCTTGGTTCTGTAGGGAATGTACATGGTAAATTCTGAGCAGATGGAATTAGCAATATCATGAAAGGGAATCACAAGGGGCCCATCTCCAACAAGGAAGGAATCTTGTAAAAGACATTCACAATATATCCTTTCACAAGCTTTTGGCACTTGGATATGACTCCACAGACTCCTCGTTAGGTTTTCCTGTGAGATAAAAATAAAACAGGTCCTTCTGGGCTTTTGATTCTGCAGGTTGGTTTTGTGACCCGAAAGCACCATATGGGTGCTTTCACCTTCGTTCCTCGGCACCTGCAGCATTTGGCACATGTGTGGCGAAGCGGAAGCAGCAGCCACAGAACAGAGCATTACTGGGAGAGGGAGACGCAAGTCTGAACCCCGTTCTCCTGAGGCAATCAAATAGCAGAAAGCAGCTCCAGTGCCGGGCCAACGCCGTCCTGTGGGACTCTGTGGTTACAAGAACTGATTTTTAGAATAGCCTGGTTCATGCTACTCTACGTCTGTGCAGCCCTGTGCAACAGGAGACTCAGTTTTCAAGGGCAGGGCTCTTCAGAGTCCAGGATGGAAATCCGTGCACACCAGTTACAGCCTTCAGCCACACTGCGGCTAGAGAGAAGGGGGTCCTGTCCTGCCCAGGAGCAGTTACTAGAGTGCCAGGCAGGTCTTCAGGAGCACAGCAGCACAGTGACACTGTGCTGCAGCTGGACAGACAAGCTGCTCGAGGAGATCTTTAGCACTCTGACTCTTAGCTTCAGGTGAGTGAGCCCAACAAATATTTCACACCAAGGTAACTGACTGTGTTTCTTCTCTTACTGTGAAAAAATCATCCTTGGCCAAAATCAGTGTGTTTCGACAAATCCTCACCCATCTATTGTCATCTATGGGTGACAAATGCAACACCCATCTAGGTGTTGCATTTTCTAGACTTCAGGAACCCTTCAGAACAGATGCAACTGTCTTGCTGTGTCTTTATTGAGGCAACCATACCCTTTGGCTCCCTGCAAGACTGTATGAAGGGAAACTTCAAAATATACTTGGAGAAATAATGAAGGGAGGCACTTCTGCTTGGCAGGGAATAGCAGCCTTCAGGGTACCAATAGAGAAAAGGGGTTAATTGATGTGTTCAGTATTAAATGTTAGCCTGCCTGCACAAGGCCAAGGCTCACTCCATCGCCACAGCCACCTTTTTGTAGACACTTAAGCATCTGCAAACACATCATGAAAGCTGAATTATGGTCTAAACTTCTGCATTGCCAAGATCCTTCGTGTCATGAACTTCAGTGATTTGAGAAAGGTGGTTCTTCTGTCTTTGTAGCTGGACTAGGGAACAGATTTATCTGGCTTCTCTCAACTGAAACGAGTAGCAAGGGAGAAAATAAACCTTCTTAGAAATCATTTCTCTTCAGGACAGAAACTGCTGGCTGAGGTCAGAGCTAGAACTGAACATTATCTCATCAATCCCCTGGAAGTTGCAGCCAGTTATGTTGATGTCACCTGCATCATACCCTGAGCATCTTGAGACTGCTCAAGAGTGCAGGCAGAGAGGTGCACAGCAACAACACGGGAGTCTGAGCTGTGTAAACCTTGTTCCCACTTCAGATTGAAAGGCACTGCTCTTCCCACTTCTTGTCCACTGCTGTGATGGATTTCGTCTTCCAGAAAAGCTGCTTTCTCTGCTGCCATCTGACACAGGTGGATCCAGTGCCAATGCAGTGGGCCAGCGTGGAGCAGAATATCTTGTGCATGGACCTCTGGAGCTGGGTAATTGCTTGACGTGTCTTTGGCCCTTTGCTTGTCCCAAGTGATAGGTGTGTCAGCAGGTTTATAGGAATAATAACTCTCAAGCTTACAGCCAGCTCTTTTCCTACCTGTATTACCCTGCCGGAACAGCTTTCGCAGCTGTTTGAGTTCATTGCAGAAACCCGCAAAAGAGGTGAAGTTAATCAGAACTTTGGCTGTCACTCTGCTCCTAGAGAGCTTTATGGAGCTGCATTTCCACATTCAGAGCGACAAAATTAAGAGAAGAGCTGACTTGTGACAACAAAGAGAAAATAATGGCTTAAAATCTGGATCGTTTGGAACCAGATTGATCCACGAGGAAAAAAAATCCATTAACCAAAACAAAAGGGAAGAAAATCAAAGTCACGTATGAACAGGGAGTCATTCTCCTCCTGCCTCTCAAGGTTCACACAGAAATGTGTGAAACTGAAAGGGCCAACCACAGTCTTACCTCGCTCACCTGTTGTGGCACTGAGATCAGTGAGATGCCGAGGTATGGAAATGAATCCTGGCGATCCTTCGCAGAGCATCGCAAGAAACATCAGGTGTTCTGTGCATGAAAGTTAAATGTAACTCTGAAACATAAAAGGAGTTGATCTGTAAACTGTGAGAACAAGTATGTTCTTCTGATGAACCACAGGCTCCCTTCCAGAGTGTCAGTCACTTTTTCTCTGCCTTCTTCATAAAGTAGATCACATTTTCCTTTCCCACTCAACTTTCTCGTAAGGGATTCATGCCTCAGCATCCTCCCCCAAAGCACCAGGATCCCTCATAACATGAGGAGAGCACTGTGCCCCCTTTGCATTTGCCCTGGGACAAGGCTCTCTCCTTCCATAACAACTCAGTCAAGACACAGTCAGAGGTCAGGGAGCTCTGCAAACCGAAACGCTGCGCTGTGGGTTTGGGTTTGCGGGTTTGTGTCTAATCTATGAACTTTATATCACTTAAGTGTAGATTCGATGATTCTCCCTGTGGTTTAGTGCAAGCAGCCAGAGGCTGAATTCATACTGTGTTCTCACAGGTGAAGCCTCGCTGACTTGTGCCAAGTAACATAATCTGCGTGTTCCCAGTTTACATATGAAATCTGTGGAGTAGAAGTGGGCACAAAGTAGGAAATCTCCTATTACTTTATGTGCGGTGAGAAATCACGTTTGGTGGCAGATACAGTTTCTTAAGGAAATGAGCTGTCTGTCCTCCAAAGGAGCAGTGAAAGCGAAGGGAACCGTTTGAAACATAAACTGCAGTAGAACAATCCACTTCCTGCTTTGCTCCAGAAAATCTCAGTGGCATTCCCCAGACAGGACGTGAGTACATTATCACAGAGCAAAAATCGTTTGCACACATAGGTTTTGACCTTGCTGGAATGCAGAACCTACAGTGAACCAGTTGTTGGAAGAAAATAATCAAGAAGGGTTTTTTCAGGGTAGGGAAAATGCTTTGTAAGCAGCCAAGAAGTGTGGTGTGAGAGATGAAGGTGAGAATCATAGAATCATAGAATCATAGAATCATA
>VXBP01002341.1:189067-244542 GCA_013400115.1 Rhinopomastus cyanomelas | reverse complement strand
TGCTGATGCAGGCGGGTTGGACTAGATGATCTTTCAAGGTACCTTTCAATCTGTAGTGATTCTATGATTCTATGATCCATGCTTTTAAAAACACTAGCTTAAAAAAATCCTTTTCAGGTCACTTTTCTCCTGTTAATGGTATTACACATAAATTTAAGGAAAATGCTTTCAGATCCATAGAAAAGCCTTGCTATAGTCAAAACAGGAGAACTATAACAATGCAAAAGCTCTCAAACTGCAGTGTCAAGACACTTCCTACCTGAAAATTTTATGTAAGCATATGACCTATAATAATCATAGAATCACAGAACCCTAGAACAGTTTTGGCTGGAAGAGACCTTTAAGATCAAGTCCAACCTTCTCCTAGTCATATCACAGAATCACAGAACGTTAGGCATTGGAAGGGACCTCCCAAGATCATCTAGTCCAATCCCCCTGCCACAGCAGGATCACCCAGACCAAGTTGCACAGGAACATACCCAGGCAGGTTTTAAACATCTCCAGAGTAGGAAACTCCACAACCCCCATGGGCAGCCCTTTCCAGGGCTCCATCAGCCTTACTGTGAAGTTCCTTCTCATACTGATGTGGAACGCCACTAAACCCTGTACCCCAACACAACATCTACCCTTCTCTTAAACACCTCCAGCGATAAGGACTCAACCAGGCTGTTCCAGTATCTGACAGCCCTTCCAGCAAAGAAACTCTTCCTGACATCCAACCTGAACCTCCCCTGGTGCAGCTGAAGGCCATAACCCTGTCATGGTCTCCACTCTGAATGGATGTTCCAGACTTGGTTTAATTTCCCTGGATTTTACCTATCTGAAGTGGCAGAGGGATTGGACTAGACCATCTTTTGATGTCCCTTCCAATCTCTAATGTTCTGTTATTCTGTGAATAATGTCAGTGGAAATTTCTTACAGGCATCTCTGTAAGTGGGGACCTAGTAGTATGAAGTAAAAACCCCACACCATTTAGCTCCCTGCAAAGAAGGATTTAAGAATTTAAAAATATTTTATGAATACCAAAGGACAACCTGGCCATACTGTAGCAGGCCTAGGAAAGTCTTTACCACTGTTTTCCTGACATGATGCAACTGTACTCCATTGCCTAGTTTCAACTCTTGAGCTTTCACAAGTAGTCTGGCATGAACAAGAATCAAAATGAATCAGAAGCTAAGTGAGAATTCAAACCAAGCATTAAAAAAAAAAGGTTCAGACAAAATAATCCAGCTCATTCACATCCTCTCCTCCACATGCTCTTCTATTTCTGCTTCCAGAGGAAGCTAGGAAGAAGCACAGAAAACTCTACACAGCATTCTTAACGAAAGTGACGTTAGAAAGGAAAAACCCTAACCTTTAGATAGCCTGCCCAATGAATTTAGGCTGATATGATCAGCCAGGAGAAAGTCACCTGAATATCCAGTTAAGAGTTCTGCTGCTCTGACACACTGTGGATGGTTTTAAGCACATCATAAAACTTTAATCTTCAAGCTGTCTGATCCATAAATGGCACTTGTCTGGCACTAGGTTTTTTTGAGACAGACATGGCTGAGGACCACCTCTCCAATCACAAGTACTGCTTTACACTCAAAACGGCAACGTAGAACGCATACACCTGCTGGGTCAACTAGGAGAAGGAAACTGATGCTGTTTCTCATTTATACTGGAGACATTTATTCCTTCAGTCAGTTTGTGGCAACAAAGATGTAGTAACAGTTTTGTGCAAAACTGTTTAAAGCAGCAAGACTGGTATGAGTAAATTCTGCCTGCTGCACTAATTGACACTCAGAGAATATTTATTCCAGAAGACCAAGTAGGTGCTCAAGACATAGAAGGTAATCACAAATTAAAGAAATGGTTGTATTCTGGGAAGGGAAGGAAAGGACAACCCATTTGAATGATTACCTGAAAAAAAGCTGCATCTAGCAAAGACAGGATGAGGTAGAAAATCCACTGGCACATGATTTAAGGACTTAATTAAGAACCATTCATTTAGCTAAACACCAGAAACTGTTCAAGGACACCTACCTACTGAGTCTTCAGCTTCCAGAATTCTTGACCTTTCCTTTTACAAATCTACGCAGCCAAATGAGAAGATAACTCCTGTGTTGTGTTCCTATTCTAGCCAAGCTTTCCATTTTTCTTAACCCAACTTACACCCCCCGTGAGGACATTTTTCCTGTTAGACTTGGTCTGAATAATTTTGCAGCCTTCTACATCCTAGACACCTGCAAACTTGCAAGACATTTTGTATATTTTTACAAGTGTTTCCCTTCACTAAATAAAAGACAACGGGATAGAAATTTCTTCAATAGTCTGTAAACACACAGTACTGGCAGTAGTGGCTAATTCAGGGATGGCAGCTCCCAGCTCAGAGTAATTGTATCAATGTTGTAATAAGATGTGTTCTAAGGAGGGGGAAAAAAGACTAATTTTGCTTGTTTTGCAGTCTTCCACATGTGTGCTATTTCTGCTCTCTGATTTAAAGAGGACACATTCCTTCTTTAGATGGTGGCTTGCATGAGGAACAGAACAAATAGCTTAGGAACTCCTAAAACGCTTAAATCTCTTTGCATACAGGTAACTATGGAATGTACTGGTGATTAACAAACACATTACACAAACTAAAATAAATTAAAAAAACAACAATCAAAAACATTGAGCCAAAGTCAGTGCATAGTTTATTTGCAACAAACTAGCTAATCAGTTCTAAGTGTAATTACATCTGATCCATCAGCAATAAAGAAATTATGAGTTCCTAATCTCGTGGCAGAAAGCTCAGTGTGGTGGGAAGTTTTAAAATCTGAGACCAACTGCAATGAATATGCCTACACTTTATTCAAATAAGCAAACTATTTTCTCTGTATAAAAGTTGGAAAGGCTTGAGTTTATTAAAGCATCAGCTACAGGCATTATATAGCACATAAGAAAAGTGGTGTTAAAGAACAAAGACCAAATGAAATTTTGAGTCAGCTGCATAGAAAATAATCCACTTGCACTTAGCTGAGTCAGGTCAGAAAAGAAACAGACACAGCTACTTGTTTCTACTGAGAGTTCTTTGCTTTTCAGCATGCTCCACAATTTTTTCTTCAACATAAAGTCCCTTTCGCTTTCTTACTGCATTCATATACTTGCGGGCCTGGTTCTCTGAGTCTGCCTTTTCCCCAAAGTGCAAATATTCTTCCTCAGTGGTTGGTACCCAGAATGGATCACTTGAAATGATCTATAAAAAGGGGAAAGAAAAGACAAAAGAGTACAGTAGTATGAAGTCTTACCAGTACATTTCAGGTAACCAATCTCTGATGTACAGAAATATCAAAGGAGACAAGATAAGGAACTTCTGGAAAGCCTGCAGTTAGCTATTGAAAGAGAACGCACGAGTGAAGGTATTCTACGCAGCGACTGCAGTAAGAACCGACAGTAACTTTTCTAATTGCATTTATCTGCATACAAGCTTTTTTAAAAGCAAATTTAATTGCCAGTCAGCAGCAATATGCCACAATGCCAAATAACATTTAGAAAACTCTTACTTTTCATGAACAAATTCCTTATTTAGAATGTTATCTCACTGCTATTAGAATTTATAAGAACTCCAGGTTCCTGCTAATTTTTGTGTCCTATGCTCTCTCTGAGTTGGATAGACGGTTTAAAAATAATTGTTTCTAACACATTAAATAAAGCTGTTCCTGCAGCTTCGTATCTCAGAAGAAATTTCAGATGTAAAACAAACAGAGAATAACTGCACGTCTGTATCCCCAGTTCATATAACACACCCCACACTTCTCAGACTAGCAGAGATGTATCTCAAAGAAATGGTTTTCTTACCATTCCTACACCTTTCCTCTTTCATCCCACACAGCAAAGCTACATTTTTAATTCCAAAACAATGTGAAGAGATATTTACTCTTTACCTTTGCACTGTGTAGATTTTACACCAATTCTAGGCTTAATGCCTAGTTAACCAGCCAGAGATAACAATTTATTCTGTTACTGTTAGTAACTCCTAGATTACTTGAAGAAGTTTTAGTTTTCCATGTAAATCTTTTAAGGTCAGATTAAAATGAAGACCCACTACCACTGGGTTCTAAGCTCCTAAAATGCATCTCAGTTCCACCCAGGCATTAAAATGTTGCAGGCATCAGAAATTATTCTTAAGTCATTTAGAATGATCATCAAATCTTAAGCTTATATAACGTGTCTGTGTAACAAAACCTTGGAAATGCTCCATGGTGAACAGATGTCCGGGTGACCCATCAAAACTGTTTTAAGATTAGAGTCCCAATATTTAGGTGGCTTTCCCAGTGGTGGACTACTCACCAAAAACCAGACTATAAAACACACTGTAGTTAATGAGCACTAAGGAACTTTGTGAAAAATAACAAGATCATCTTCCAAAAATATTCCACGTGAGCATTAGAAAGGGGTAAAATTGACCATATCATATTACTCGGGTACTGGTGCAAATTTCAGAAAGGCTTATTCCACTTAAATGACTGTAGATTGTCCCTAAAATGCAGTTACAGCAATATAGTCTTATAAAAAGAAAACCAGTGGCAATGTACCCATTTCTTAAACAAAATCCTCGGGGAAAAAGGAGTGCAGGCAAGCATCAGGTACTGTAAGAACTGTGATAGTTATGACAATAATTGAGGACATCACTCTATAATACAGAAATATACAAAATTAATGTTAACATTAATAATTGCCAAAGAGGGAACAAGCTTTCCTTAACTACCCATTTTAGCTTAGGATTGTTAAACTTTTTCTTCTGACAAATACTTGCCGTGTATTTCAAATGTTAAGTTACACAAACTAGCAAAAATTTCAAAACTGTTATTTAAAAAAAAAGACACTCTTCCCTGGAAACAAACAATTGTGAAGACCTAATTTAATACCTCATCTTAAAGAACACATCACACAAATTACACTTTATGGGGAGTCAGGAAAACGCCTGTGGCAGACAAAAGCTATTTTGTATTAGGTAACACTGTAGGGTCAATCCAGCAAAACGATCTGTTAAGCCCCTTAACCAACAAAAACGGTTCTGCTCTGCTACAGTTCTGTATATACATAACGATGGCAAGTTAAGAGGAATAAAACTTGTGCTGAAAGTGACAATTATTTAGGTGGGAAATGACTATGCATAGGCTTGTCTGGCTGAAAACCAAAAGCAAGCAGAGCTCAGAAATAAACAGTATGAATCTTAGCTTTCCAAATGTTTCTCCATTTATTTTTAACATAGAAATAAGAACTGCGTAACCACAGAAGAATCTGCCTGAGTCATGCCCATACTGATGTATTTTACAGAGCCTTATAACCAATGCCTAGAAACTTAAAGGTGTTACCTTGATTGCTTTCATCGATAAAAAAGGAATGATCTCCACTCTAGCAGAGCTTGTTGATTTTGCAAGTATTTTACACAGTGAAGACTACTGGGGTTTTCCCAACATTAGGGCAAAAACTGCTTATCGGTCCGATGAAGCTGCAGTGATGTTACTACTCAACACCTGAATGGTGGAAAACCAGCAGGGACTTTCTTCAGGCATGACCTGCCTAAAGAGCTGAACAAACAAAACTTTCCAAGTCCGAGAAGATACGAATAAGACAAGGTGATTCACGCTCAGTGGATTTGCTCCAGACTGCACTGCTGTAGGAGATGACACAGCTACACACTGTGATAACGTAAAAGGCTTTCCCCCTTGATGAAGCTTTTTTTTTTACATTAGCAAGAAATCTAACACCTACAAGTTATGCCCAGAGACAAACAGTGAACACAGAGGTTCTTTAAGAATGAATACAACAGAGGGGTCCAAAAGTATACAGAACTGAACTTAAGAGACTTAATCTACCTGTAAATATTTAGATACTGCAGTGATGGATGTTTAAGAAAATCCCCAAGTTTGACAGACTGGTTCATGCACTAATTTATGAAAGACCTGTTCTACTAGTCTTAACTGAAGTTTTACACTGCATGCTTCTTCCACGGACAGTAATTTGTTATACTTCAACAGGTCTCTCTGGCTCTCAAACAAGCTGACATAACAGGAGGCTCAAATCATGCACCGTTTAGTAGTTAGCAGGCAGCATGCGTCAACCTGCGCATTTATTGCAGCACGGGGCTACAGAACCCCGAGTCAAACCTGTACTGCTATGTGATGCAGAGCAGTGCTGTAAAGAGATACAAACTTGGTTTCAAAAGCCACCTCAGAAGTGAGCTTTGCTTCTCAACCTGTGTAAGCAATTCAGGCACTACACACTGCTTTCAGAGCAAGTTATGGCGGCATCTAAAAATTTACTAGAGGATCATGCTGAATGGTGTGGACACACTGCAAAAGATGAGGTTAATTAGAATACAACACATCACCACACTGTGGCAAGTAATGTGAAAGAGGAAGCCACATCTACTGAGTCAGCTGGAAACTGGGGCATCAGCTGGGTGTGAATCTCCTTTAAGAAGTCAGCAAAGAGCCATGTTATTAGCCCTAAAATATTAACACAGAGGTGTTAATAACATAATGAGTTAAAAATACACTAAGTTTTCTTTTTAAAAAGTTCTAGTCCTATAAGTGAAGGTGAGAGTACAGACTGGACTGTCCCTCATCTATTAACATCTTATTAATGAATTGAAGCAAACACATGCAGTGGGTGACATCCATCATTCCCCACACTGTTAATACAGTGCAAGCAAGCCAAAGGCAAAAAGTGTCTCCTTATAATGGTCCACAAGCACTGTCATCAATTTGCTTACAATAGTAGCTGTCACAATGGTGGGTCTAAGTTTCCTGGAATCAGAGCTGAGAAGCTTTTAAGCCTCTGAGCTATTGTTTGTATTCATGGGAAAGGCAAAAAGATGAGTCTGGGCTCTGTGACGGAAATTGAGTTTTTGTCTGGATAAAGTCCTAAATGATTAATTAGATTCTAGACGGACCAATCCTTCTGGAATACGATGCAGCCATTTAACAAAGGGCACTTACTGTGGATCCTGAAGATCCACAAGATCAAAGCCAAAAAGGCACTGACAAATGTTATTTACTCTATTTTACATGTCCCTTTTAATTTAAAACTACTCAGACGTTTCTACATAATTTTTCAGTACAAATCTCAAACACAGAGCCTAAGATTAATCTTAAAACCAGAAATCTGATAGCATCTTAACAGTACTTTTTCAAAAAGCTACACTTCTAAGCTAAAACTTCACCCAAAATAGAAGTGGAAATTCAAAATAACATGCCCTTAACTGCTGAAAAATCTTTAAGTGGCTCAAGCAATTTAGTTTATCTTCAATCAAAGGTCTACAGTCTGCCTTTTTCTTATTTTGCCTGTGTGCCATGTGTGACTGGGAACCACTAAGAAGGGGTGACAGGAAAATTATCGCAGCCAAACTGAGCATGACAGACAAAAGATAGCACGAGGATCCAACATTAGGAGAAAGACACTGTAAAACCATCTGATGGTTTTGCATTATGGTAAAAGTATATTTTAAAATACCACCACTGTGTGTGTGATGTAGAAATTTCAGTATGACTTTTCTCCAGCTATTTTTGCTAAGACTAGAGAATTTATAACAGCATAGCCAGTGGCCTATGATTATTTACTGTTCAACACCAGAATAATCTGATGGGAACAACAGCAGTCTGAACTGCAGTCAGGCCAGAACAAACACATGATAACTCCTCCAGCATGTGCACAACAAAGACAGCTATTGCTTCCCAGTTACAAAGGCCATTTCTGCACTAATTTTTGCAAGAGTTGACTGAAAATTTCTTTGAAAAAGAGAATTCTAAAGCGGATCACTAGACTAGCACTTGCTCTGTTAGGGAGCAAGTATTTTCTCTCAATGCAGCCACGTAAAAGGCAATACAGTAAAACGAATTAGAGCCCGGAAGCCAATACAAATGCAATTCTTAAATGAAGGAAGTGCTCATTAATACTATAATTTAGCAATATCTTCATTGATCAACTTTCTAAGAATTCCATTATACTCAAAAAAACCCCCAAAACAGTGAAACACATGGTGAAGAGTGTGTTCCATAGCTCATGGCAGACCTATAAGCCCACTCCAGGTACAAATCAAAAACTTTCTAATGAAGTTAAATGCGATGAGATATTTCAAAACAAGTGAACAGATTCTTTCAAATACTTTAAATGTGAGGGCATTCTTGAGAAAAAGAAATCAGTCTAAAGCAAGATATTTCATTAAATATCACAACTATTCAAACCAACACAACCAAACAATGACATGTCATGAGACTTGTTTAGTAACAGGATGCAGAGTAGCAAAACAGCTCTCACTCTCTTTTACCCTAACAATCTCCACATCAATTATTCAAACAATAAATGCCTGTATCTTTATCAGAGACACAATCTGAATACCTGCGATAATAAACCCGTAAAAATACAAACACTGAGTGTACTATGTCAATACTGAAATACAATAGTGTTTGCTAACTCTGAAAATACACTTCATGTAACCTAATCAAACTTTTCAGTAAGGTTTGAGTTAGAACAGAGCACTTTCAATTCAAGGGGACTCAGAATTTAAAGCCTTGAGTATGATTTATTATTTGCATTTCAGTGTCACCCAGATGGCTCCAACAGTGATCTGGGTCCCATTGTCCAGTGTCTTTCACAAAATGATGGTATGAAGCAGTCTCTGCCTAAGGCAGCCTAATTTTGCAAAACAAGGTTGAGAGCAGCAACAAGAACAAACAGGCAGGATCTGCCTGGTTCATCCAAAAGGTCAGGCAGATCTGGAGCACAGACATGTTCCTCGTAGCATCTCCCCTGATGATCCTTACTGAGTGATGAGGACAGAAAATTTCTCCTGAGCCAGATATCAACAGTGCGGACGATGCTTTAGCTGGATCACGCAACAAAGACCAGTCTGACACTCCAATGAAGTTTAAGACTGACAAGCAACATCACGGCCTTTGTAAACTGCTTAATAAGAAATCTCAAGAACTATTACATTCATTGTGTTTAGGAACTACCACAGGCAGTCCCTACCTTGCCAGATAGACCATTAGCCCAGATGTTGTTTTTGAATTTTTACAACAGTATTTTTTTAAAAAGAATGCCTATGCATAATTTCAGAGATAATACAGGCTCTTCCAGGCATCAGAATCCTTTCCACCTTAAACCAATCTATGCTAAAAAGAGAATTCAAGAACATTCAGAGTTCAAAAGGTGTCCACCACCTAGTAATGACAGATTATTCAAGTAAATCCTGTGCAGATTCAGGTTGCATAAATAAACACAATATACCTTCTTCCCAAGCCTATTCCATTGAGATTACTGCACAAGCAGATTACAAGAATGCATGCAAACAGATTGCTCTCTTCGAAACTAACATGAAAAAACCTCCCAATTCTATTTCCCTTTTTATTCTGTCACAGTATTTTCTCTCACCAGCTTCTGATGGTTAATTACAAGGTTTGGCAAAAATGTAATTTGAGAACAAGGGTACCTGAGAGATATTGAAGTTCTGGACAAAACAGAACAGTTCTGTTCTGATTTTGGATCCACGGCCATCTTGTAAAAACTTCAAACATCTAAGAAGTATCTGATTCAGATATCAGTTAGATTGGTTATCTTTTCATTTTCTGTCAGAGATGGGAGGGTTAAAGGGACACAGAGTAACCTGCAGTGAAAATTAACTTTTCACTCACAGACAGGCTTTAGGAGTGCAGACTCCCCACAAGCAAAACGAGCACCCCAAAGTGTTTCATAATTCAGAGGCCCCACTCACAGTGTATGAAGGGAACAGCCAAGGCCCTAAAATGCCTCCAGTCAGATACGACTGTTGTTCCCTAAGTACTGCAATAATCAACATTTACACATTTATTATAAAGGGAACTCATACAAGCTTATTTTGGCTCAAAATCATCATTGTTGTTTGTGTCTCAGTCAGCGACAGGCTGAGCTTCATCCTTGACTTCAGTAAGTAGCTATAAACTGGAACTGGGGAACTGGAAAGAAAGGACACGTGTGGCCCTACTCCTGCATTTTTTCCTATCACTTAAGAAACACGTATTGAGAGGGAAATTAAAACCACAACACTACCACTTTTATATTCTAATTAGCTTCAGATGGCCTGGGGAACACAAAGAGCTTTTCATATTCGAAAGGTTCCAGGTTACTCCCAGAATTAATTCACATGAATGTCACAGGGGCTCCTATTAAGTTACAGCACAACCTGTAGATTCACAGATACAGCTTAAGACCCTCTCAGTACCTAAACCTGCTTCCTGTTCGATGCAGGCCTAATGATCTTGTCTAGCAACTTCTATATTAAAATATAAGCATATATTTTATACAGATTTATAGTAGCCAGTCCAGAGGAGGGCCACAAGACTGAAGCAAGGCCCTGAATGCATTAAAATTCAAAATACAAAACCTCCAGATTCAGAATGCCCATATTCTTAGCCCTTGCTACACGTGGTCCTTCTCTTGCCATTCTCTGGAGCCCTAAACCTCATTCTAGACACTATTCTTCTGGAAGGATACTGACAAACATTCAGAGGATGCCTGTGTTTGTCCGTGCCCCCGCCCAGAATGAACGTGTGTCTAACAGCCAATCATTTTAAAGACCAGAGTGAACAAAAATACGACGCATTTCATAAGTTTGCAACAACTAGTAGACGTCTTTGACAACTTCCACACTTTCTGAGAATTCAGTCAGTGTCTGGATAGAGTTGCATGCATTATTTCTTTTCTGTAACAGAAATTTCTCAAATGAGATTAGGACTCCATTATTCTAAAGAGTGTGCAATCACAAACAGCCTCTTGTTCAAAGAACTTTACGATTAAGAAACACATGATGTTAAGACAGAAATGACTGAGCAAAGCCTGTAAATGCAAAGAATCAAGAGAGAACAAAGGAAGCAGGCTCAGACAAAACCACACACTATAGAAGGTGTGCCATTAATTCAAGGATTAAAAACACAATAATTATCCCAAAGTTATATATATTTTAAACCACATGTTCAGAAGAACTAAATATGGTCAAGTAAATTCCACACACTTAATGTGTGCCCAGGGATATCATAAAGGAAAATATTTGCCGAATGTTTAAAATTAATTTGTTTAAAGTAGGACCAAACTGGAAACTCCCACTAATGGTTATTTGGTGCCATCCTCTATGGACAGGAATAAATTATATAAGCACGACAGAAGAAATGCATTAAAAAAGGAGCATCTGACAAGACAGACCTCGATACAAGTACTGCTCCCTCCCCTGGGAGGCAGGAACAATCTGAACCATACAAAATACATTCATTAACAGAAGGGGGGGAAAAAAGGTAATGTCATTTCCACAGAGACCTAAATGGCTTCATTTAAATGCAGACTCTATCATTGACCTTCCTGTGTTTATAGTTTACAAATCATATTAATGAAATGTAAGAACACTAAAAAAAATAGACTTTAAACACATTTCATGCATGTGATTTCTGTGAGATTCTACGTTTAAAGTTTTAAAAACACCAAAGAGTGTTTATTCAATGATCTGTAAAACAGAGCTAACAACACAAAGAATCTATGTAGAGAAACACATGTCCCTGTGCTAATGAGCTGAGCACACTGAGACACCATCATTAACACAGAATTAATTCAGAGTATCGTGGAAAGGTTTGGATAGTATGCAATTAAAGCAGCACCATCCACTTCATAACGTAGGAACTGCAAAAACAAACCATGTAGCTACTGCACTTCCTTTGCCTTTTTACCACTATGGAAAAAAACAGTGTAAGATTACAGAGTCCACATCACTTCATGTTACATACGATACACTAAATTGGCATTAAAAAATGCTGGTGTTTATTGTGTACAGAAATAACACCATCATTATTCACCCGTTACGTGCGATGCCAAAGTCACGTCAAACATCCCATGAAACCTGATAGGGCTTTTTATGTATTTGGGGGTTTTGTTTCGTTTGGGAGAAAAAGAAACAGAGTAAAGCTCTACAAATTACTCATGTGATCTGAGACACAAAGCCATGTTTTTCTAGCTTCTCTGACATACCACCAACTAGGGATTCTGAAAATTGTATTTATTTAGCAATCTGATGATGATGTGGCAGTAGCATGCATTCCTTCTGCCACCACTGCACAGAGCCAACATGCCACTGCCTTATAAATGGTTTATTCTGTCACCAAAAAATGTTAGCATGACTTTGAACATGACAAAAAAAAAAAATCCCATCCCTAACTTCCCCCAGTGAGATTTGCCAGGTGGAAAGGTGACTGGCTTACACAATCATTTTTCCTGTTACCACTACATTTTAACACACAAGCTGTAATAGTAGCCTCTCCTGAGGGTCAATTTTAGAAAACGTTGCCAGTTGTTCCAATCTCCCTCTCCTATCTATAATTACATGTGAGCATTTTCTTCAGTGAAATTCATAACACCTGACAGAGTGAACTTACATGCCAAGGTCTGGGGATAAAAGGGAGGGTCAGAGAAGCAAGAAGTTTGCATTTTTGCACAATGTTGTTGCACAGTAACTACAAATGCAAAAGAAAATGCGCAAAACACTGGTTAGCTGGAATTAATGTCCTTGTGAGCGATAGTCCTTCAGGGCACTGATATCAGGGGCCATTCAGATAGAGGACCAGTCACTATACCTCACCACCTGCGCTTCAGATGAGACTATCCCAAACAAGAAGACTACTTAACGTAGTACTGCCAACACTCACTGGTCTGAGGTACCTACTGTCTTACTGGCGTGCACCTAGATCCCTACCTTCCAAAAGTTGGGCCTTTATCTATTTTTGGTGCATGCAATATCTATGGATTTTTTAAAAAATTTTATTAGACTAGCTCTATTTTTCCCTTCCATGGCCCTCTGTGAAGTCAGATGCAGTTACAAAAGATAAAATGAACTGGCTTTGAGGAAGGAAAGGCAAGTTCCTGTTCCACCAGTAAGATACCACTGTCAAGGAAGGCATTACGTTCTTTTTCTAAGTGCACTGTTTCAAGGATTCACAACTCCTGATAGCTGACTTCAATGGTTTGCAAAGATCCTCCTTTTCCATGAGCCCCCACATAAAATTCCTGAGACTGTTACAACAACTAACAAAGAAATACTGTGAACAAAGTACTAAACAGCTACTACCTGTTAGCACACTTTAGCTACAGGAAATGAGGAAGAATCCACATCATGTGAAAAACCAGCACATATTTCAGACAGAAACAATGGTAAATGGACCACAGCTGGCAACTCCATGGACTACTACTGACCTCAAAAATTTCTAGTTCTTTGTACTCAGAGACTTGACATTTGAGGCCACAAAATAAATCAGAAGATAAAACATAAGCAAGCAAACAAAAGACCTGCTAATCCATTCACAAAAGTTTCTATGGTGCTCACACCGAATCAAGGGAAAAACTGACTGGAAAAAAGCACCTAACAAAAAAGCTGTATTTTGGTTATTTTTAAAAATGGAATGTGCAATCTTACACTGACTCTTGCCCTTGAACCCACAGTTATCTCCTTCAGCTGAGTCTTTTGAGAAGCCCTACACTGTAGGTTGTTTGTCTTGTAAAAGTAATTTGATTTACAGCTTTTTACATTTCTCCTCGAAGATCTACTGTGCACATCACAGGAAGACCCCACTCAGCTTTCCCACTTGCACTATTTCCTTTACAACTTCCCTTTCACCTCTTCATTTCTTTAAGCAACAAAGATGATCAAAGGGAAAGAATTTTAGGACACTTCCACTTACTATCACTTAATTTTGAAGAAATGAAATCTTATTTTTTTGCCTCTAAGTATGAAAATATATGTTGACTTGGAATACACAAGGACAAAAACCTAACTAGTTGTCTGCCAATCCTTAAATAGATTCATTTTCATAAGCCTTAGATTTATTGTTGCATTTTCTATTAGTGGTGTGGTTGGCTCGGGTGGCTTTGTGTTGTTTTTATTTTGTTTCAGCTCCCCAAACAAATTTACCAGAGAACTCATTAAAAAAAGCATGTAAAATTCAGGCAAACATATTTATGAAGAATCAGTTTCATTTGTGAAGGACATACTTGCTACTGAAATAAACAAGTGTCCCACATCAACACAATATAACCTCACTTGTGAATGTCGTATCTACAAAAAGAAACACCAACATGAAGGTAATTTCTCCCCCTTCATTTCAGAAAGGAATTAATCAAACGTCTTGACCAAAATTTAACCTTTTCCGCTTATTATTCCAGTCTGCCACATCTACAGGAAATAGATCACCAAAACAGATGGAGTGAATAGATATTTTTACCTCCCAGTGGCTGAACACCAGCTGCGGACTGGCCAGGCCACTAGTTCTCTTCCTGATTTCATCAGCAAAACCAAAGCTTTCTGCTACTGGCAGGACAGCCTTAATAATAAACACATCTGTCCCCTCTTTCATCTCCTCTTGTAACACTCTGCCTTCTCTTTTGGACAGGACGGCATATACACGACCTGCAAAGACATAATTTTAATGAGCTTACCAATATATTTATCATCTGCATCACAAAAAGTAAAACTTAAATATTTACTGAGGAAACTTCATAATGAAGTAAATACATTAAGCCATTTCTTTGGCTAAAACTCTTCTCTGCAAGTGGACTAATGCAGTGGACCCATAAAATTCAAACAAACAGCACATTTTGCCATTATAATGCGCAGAAACATGAGTAACACTTAATAATTACTGTATGGTTCTAGATCATGCTTACCTTAGTGCATCTCATCCATCATGTGGCTGATTTTAAAACTTTGCTAGATTGTGTGCACACCTTGCTTTATTTCTTAAAACATCTGAGAAACATTACTGAGAAACATTACTGCACTTCAGGAACTATGTCTTAACTTCAGAAGCTGATTTAGAACACCACTTGTTCCAGACACTGCAGTGTTATTCTAATCACAGAAAAGCAGTTTATGGGAAACAGTACATATTTATTATGTTTACTGTGTTCCATTAGTTTTTTAATTAATTCAGTCTCAAGTTAGTCCTGGACAATTTTTAACTTTCTTTCCCAAATATTCAGTTCTTTGAAATACATGGTAAACACAATGAAAGTATTTCTGAAAACACTCACATTTACCTTTACACTAGACACTAGACACTAAGTAAAACTTTTGTTTTTTGCCAACTTACACAATTTCTTCGAGAAACTTCTACAAATACTAACAAATGCATTTGTGTTTATCAAGATAATAAAAACACATGAAAACCTATGCACTGCAAAAATGCTTTACGAATGCCTCAAATCAATTCATTTACAAAAGAGAATAATTAGTATTAGATGTACGTGTTAACTTTTAAAGTACCTTGCTGTAAAGAACAAGTTTTAATCAGTTTCTCAGAGATTCAAATAAACTGTATTATATTGCAGTGAAAAAACCCAAATGCAAAACTGTTACCTTTTAAACAGCTGGGCAAAACTGACTCTTAATGGAAATAATTAGTAATGGATATTACTTCATGTTTGCCACCCATTCTGACTTGATAGAAAGACATCATTAAATACCACACGCTCAGACAATGATCTGCATATATACTGCAAGCCTTTTGTGGGATATCAGACAAAATGGTGGAGTGAGTCTACTTGCTCTTAATTTTTAAACACAGAATCTGATGATTCAGTTCATGAAATTCAGCACAAGCACGCAGCTAGTTCAGTTAAATCTTCCTGTCAGATACTGGTAAAGAAGCATCAGTTCAGCATCGATCACTTCAGAGTTCACAGCTCTCTAATACACAATGAAGTGTGGGCTGAAGTGCTCTTTCTATCATTACTGATGATTTTACCTGCTTGTGTCCTTACCAAGATCTCCTCACTGCTCCTCTGAGAGAACTTCACCCTTACCAACCGTAGTAGTCTTCTTAAATTCATAAGGAACTAGAGGAAATACTTGTGATTTTATATCTAAAAATCACAAAAAGATTAAGCATTCTGAAGCTAAGTCACTGAGCTTGCCAGCCACGTGCTGCCTTCGCCAACATAACTAAGCAAACTGAAATTTCAGTTAGTGCAGAAAATTCTCAGGTATGAATGGGCTGTGTCTCGGCATAGCTCACAGTTCAGTAACCACTTTAAAATGCTCAGATATACAACACAGCATCCCCTCATGGTCACCGTATTACACACACGGGGCACGTACCACACAGTATATATTGAAGCCATTTGTTAAAGCAAAAATCACTTTATGGGTTATTAATGTTATAATTCAAGTATTTATTTTACTAATAGTTTTAAGTAGGACATGGAAAACTTTGCACACATATTAATGAGCTAAGGCACCATTTATCTCAAAGCACTTTAGATGCACATATTCTGGCCACAATTCACTGAAGATTATTCTTTAAAACACAGAAGCCAGAAGACAATGTACTAAATAGTTCTAGCCACATGTATTTCAAGCAAACTAGATTACTGCATCAATTAATGTCTTCACAAAGAAGCTGTACAAGGTCTTCAATTTTACAACTACAGGCAAACTGCAGTGTACAGAAGCAGAGCTGGTTCTACCTCTACACTCATTAGTCTAAACGATTTAGCAGAATCAATCACCAAAACTGTAAGATACTCCTATTCAAAATTGTTAAAATATTTGTTTTAAGACATTATTCTACCTCAAAAACAGCTTAAAGGTGCTGCAACAGAAGGAATACGTCTGAGTGTAAGAGACTCGCGTTAAATATGTATTAAGTCCAGCTCCTTAAAATATTTAAGTCCTGTTAACCACTATAGTGGAGGGTACTTCAGTGAATCAAAGTCAACATGCGAAACAGTCTCTCTATTCCCTGCACACTAAAAATAATGAAGCTTCATACTGAAACTAAATATGGAAGAAAGACAAGATCAACATTTGCAGGAGCGCCATAAACTCAGTGGGAAAGAAGTAGCTGCAATTTTACTTTGGCATCTGGAGCTTTTTCACTCACACAACTGAGCCAGAGTTACTCCTATCAATTGATGTGAATTGACTCCTAAAATGCTGCGATCTAAAAATTTAACAACTTTATTATTTTGAATAGCCTGTAATTTCAACAGCTTAAAAAAGTATTAAGAATTGTTATCCAAATACAAACCCAAAAGGCACAAGAGAGTGTAGCAAAGTTCTTTCCCAACTAAGTTTCACTGCCATTACAAAAATGAAGAGACAGTCCCCTTTTCAGACTCCAGAAGGGAAAAACGAGAAAAGAATCATAGAATCATTAAAGTGGAAGAGGTCTCCAGAAGAAGAACTCAAAAGAAAGGAATATCAACTGGTAAAAGCTAATACTCAAACATGTGATACTAGTTCAGAATAGTCTTCAACTTTGGGGCCTGTAAATAGAACTTGCACAAAGTAGATGTCTAAAATTGGACTTTTCTAATAAACTAACTGAAGAAATGAGATGCTCAAAGTATATAAACCTACTGGGAAACACAGGGTGCATGTGGGAACCCGGTGTAAACTCAGCCTAGTTACACTGGATGTGTATAAGCTCGTGACACATTGCAGTGTTCCTCTCACCTTGCCTCCCTTCTCAGCTCCAGTTCAGTTCATTCTCCTAGTCAGAAAGCTTTGTACGCTGAGACAATGAACACAAAAGAACTAACTCTTCCAGAAGATAATATCTTAGAAACAAGCAGATTAATATGCAGATATATTCATACAGAAGGCAAGTGGGTATCAACCTAGGGAAGACCAACTGAAAGAATAAAGTTACCAAAGCCAGTGGTTTATCATATCAGCTGCCAAGTCTTACCGGAGAGTATGCATATCCTTTAATGAGGATGCAGTTTATTAGCTTCCATAATTAAAATGAAACCCATGTATTTGTAATGAACTAAGTGCACGTCCATGGTTACTATCGTACAACTCACATTCATTAGACTGGAGTAATTGTGCTTGCATGTCCAAGTCCTAAATTACACTCATTAAATATATATATAGATATACACGCTATACACATATGCATGCATTAGCAAGTCATGTTTCCATTTGGTTTTACAGCACAAATGATGGTCCGATGCACATTAATTATTTCACAATAAATAATCATGCTTCTTCAGTAGTGGGCATTTCTGAAAACAGAAATTTGTACAGTGTTTTTGTGGTTCCAAAATGGGTGTCTTGCTTACGGTCTGATGTAGGGGTTCAGGCACAGGAAGCTAAGGTGCTCCCGGAACACCACAGCGTAACACTACGCAGTCTAATTTTGATAGGCATTCTTACATGTTTAAAATAATTACAGACAGTTTCAAATGCAGAAGTTCAAAGTCACAGTAAGCTGCAGTTTAAGGTAATGTGCCAGTAAGTCTACCAGAGGGAACCATTTAACCAGGCCTACTAAAGAGCACCTACAGAAAAGGATTACACATCTGTACAACCCAGTTTCTCACCCAAAGGCATTTCTTTTCACTAGATACAGTTGTGAATTTTGCTTTTAGGACCAGTTCCTTCCGTGTAACTGGTATCACTATGCCTGTGTGCACGACAGCTGAGGCTTTTACAACAACCAACCAAATCTTTAAATACGGTACGTGGGATATACTGTAATCTGTCACAGTTAGGGTAGTCAAAGTAAATTTGCTGATATCTTAATTGCAATGGAAGTTAATTTTAATGCAAATCTTGGTGCATTGGTTCAGATCCATAGTGTGAGCAATTCCCATGGAAAACTCTTGAGAACAAATGTTGAGGCCAAGTGGTATTTTAAGTAGGTCATAAAAACAAGTTTAAGTAGGTTTAAGTGGCAAGGTAATACAAGTGACATAAACTTGGTATGTACTGGGTTTGCAGTGAGCAGAAGGATACAGATGCCACCAAAAAAACCCAATTTAAAAATCTACCCAATTAGACTGTAACAATAACTTCAGATTCTCTTCTTCCCGATTTTCTCCTTTAGTGATTACTTTTCTTGATTTAAAACATCTTGAAGAGGTATGTGCTAATATTCTGCACTCACTCACTTTACTAACAGGATAGCTTCCTTCATCTCTTCATGGAACTAACGCTTAGTTAAGAGACATGGTACTGATACTCACATTTACTCAAGTTACTATTATAAAAATGTCATTAAAAGTCAACACTTCATATCTTGTACTTCCCAAAAAGTACACCATTGCTGTTTATGTGTATTTTTCAAATAAGCAAGAAAAATGCTAAATTTTCATTCTAAGTAGTGTAAATAGTACATGCATCAGAGAATCACTATACAAATGTATTGGAGAACTAGAATGAACTTGGGACAAAACTTTCAATCAAGTTATACCTTCTGATTCAGCCTAACTTACAAAACTTCACCTTGGAACTCAGGAAATTCTTGACAAATCTTTGTCTTACCTAAAACTTCTGCTGTAGCCATAATTTCACATGTGTACATTGCTGCCATAAGCCTCTGTGGTTTTGTTTGCAAAGCATAACGACAAGCCTCTTTCATTGTGGCAATCAGTTGTCCAGAGAAAGGACCATAACAATCTGCAGGTAAAACTTCTCCCTTGTGTTTACTAATTTTCTCAGGTGACTTTGAAACATTTTGACTACTGTCCTGCTGTTCATCCACACTGCAAGCTTCATCTGTACAACTGCTTGTTAGAGTAGTATCTTCACTTTGTTTACGTTCTATGTGATCCCATTCCCCTGAATGCTGAGTGCCAGTTGACAGCATCTCTCCAGCTTTATTTATTTCCCATTTTTCCACTGTAAAACAAACACCCATGAGGGGTTCTTCACACATGGGACCCGAAAGTGTAGCTAGCTGAAATCCACTTACTATGCTGTTGTCAAAGTCTCTGTATTTACTTGGTTCTTTTGCAGCATTCGCGAGGCACTGCCACACAGACCTGTTATAGCCCTCAAACTTATGTAACAAAATATTAGGTCCACACTTTCGTGGCCCAAATGACCAGATCTGATCAACAGCATTTCTCCACTTTCTTCCTTGCAGATTTTGCTCCAACTTCTGTTTGAATTCTTTGATCTTATCCAGAGTCTTCTGGTTTATTTCATGGCTTTTTTTATCTTCATTCAGAGAAGTGTTGAGTTGCTCCATAGTTCGAATTAAGTCACTGTTTTCTTCAAGAAGTCGAGTTACCTCCTCAGGAAGTGGTATTGCTCTTACACTGAGAGTAGCTTGTTTATTCGGAGTAGATATTGTAACAAGCCCATCTGAATCAACCTGAACTCCTTCTGGAATTTTATTTTGGTCCTCTTTGCTTTGATGTATGACAGCAACTTTCTGCTGTTTTCCTATTTCTTCATTCACCATATCAACTTTGGGAGGTCTTGTTATTGTCTCTCGGAATGGTATAATAGGTGCTGACACACTAATCTGTATCTTGGCAAATCTGTAAAACAGAGTTTAAGTATTAGTTAAAACGTTAAATACTTACATTTGGGGTGAGAGGTAGGGTGATGATCTTAACAAGGAATAAATGTTCATGAATAAATCTGATCTGCAATGCAGATTACTAGGTAGCACACTTGTAACTCAAAATCTTAAAACCTTACGTACTGAAAAAATAAAAAGCATTGCCTCATGACTTCACAAAGATTTAGGAAAAAAACTTGTGTAAATCACTGACTACCCACATCTTGGTGACTACATGCTGCCATTTTCTCCCTTCAAAGGAGATACAATAGAAACAGGAAAAAAATGAGAACAAGGATGACCACGGGAATAAGGAACAAGCAGCCTTTAAACGTTTAAAGGATAACAGACATCTACAAAATCGCGAGGGCTATTGGGAACGCTGATCAGGACTAACTGACAACCAAACGACAACAGGCTCTGGACAGAAAACAAGGTTTAGAAAAGCATTATGGTTACTCTGTTTTACTCTTTGCCAGACAATCTGCTCCAGGCCACACTGTTGCTGCCGTGATACAAGCAAGACTGACTGAACCAGTAACTGATCTTAGCAAGCCTAACTTGAACCAGCTTGTGCACTAAGGTGCTCTGTAAAGATGAAGCAACAGGTAACCTGAACAGGATTTTGTAAAGAAATGTGCGGCCGTGGTTCTGTAACTGTGTGGGTTCAGATTGAGTACCCTGCAGCTAGGAGCACTTGGAGAGCTGATAACTCCCATTCTCTCCACACTGTCAGCACAGCAGATCCAATTCTGTGCACAATAGCATGCTGCTGTCCATACACACGAAACACAGCACTGCAACACAGAAGCTGGATGAGCATTCATGTGGGGAAAAAACCCCCTTGAAGAATTAATACTGTGATTAGCTACTGGAAGCTTTAACCCCTATTCTCCTTGCAAAGCTGAAGAATTATTCAATAGCTGTTATCTTGTAAATATAAGAGTCACTGTTCTCAAAAGAGAAGTCAATGTCTACACTGGAATGCCTTTAAATCAGCTTGAGAAAGGGAATACACTTCAAGTGAAACAGTCACTCCTGATTATCGCCAGATAGGGACAGGCACCCCACGGAATTATGCCAGCTAATTGCTTCATGTACAGACCTGTCACAGTAGCAGCCTTTTGCTCTAAACACAACCTCTTCTCTCTCATACATCCCAAGTAGCTTTATACTATACGTCACTTTAATGAAAATTTAGTAATAATCTTTTAAAAATAAAGTTACTTATGTGAATACAGCCTTACACTAAACTAAAACATAAACAAAAGACACCATGGAAGGCAATTTAAAAAAATTTACCATTAACTGCAGACAAGAACTAAGTTACCATTTATTTACCAGCAAACCCTATTATTTCAAGTCATTAAACACTTTTCAGCTTGTTAGAAGAGCTTATGTTGGAAGATTTTCAAAGATAATAAAAGATCCCTAATGGAAGAAAACAAACATTTTTAATGCTGTGAATGAATTTTATTTTAGAACTAATTAAGAAAAGGTAAATTCAACCTTTAAAGGACCACAGAATGCACAAAGGAAAATGGCATACAGAACAGTAAGTTAAGATTTTGGTCTTTTTCCATTCCAAAATTAAAGAAAAAAAAATCTTCCACAGAATGGATCACAGAATGTTACAGGTTGGAAGGGACCTTGAAAGATCACCTAAGTCCAACCCACCCCTGCTGGAGCAGGGTAAGCCTACAGCACCTGGTGTACCCAGACTGTCTCCTATCCAAGCACAAACCAGGCCCCGTCCTGCTTAGCTCATCCAACATTCTGTCTCTGTTGCTTCATCCACTGCTCTGTGCTTTACCTCAGCCCATCTAGCTGCAATTAATTCACAGTCTGCTTTGCAAGAGAGCTATCAATTTTTAAAGGCATTATTTTGGATCAAGAGTTGAAAGACACAACCCAAAAAGCATTCTTTATACACAAGAGAGAAAACCTGGGTTGGAGACAAAAACCTTTAGGAAAAAAACTAAATACAACAGACCACAACAAGACAGAACGGCAGAAGTTTCAGCAATATTGTAACATCAGCATGTACAACAGTTAAGGAACTGATCTATTGTTTGCAGCAGTGCTATTAACCAACAGCAGCACTTTCAGACTCATTTGTACTTACTTGTCTTGAACTGAGTCCTCTGCAGAAATACTTACACTATCACAGGGCATTAGGGATTGGAAGGGACCTTGAAATATCATCTAGTCCAAACCCCTGCCACAGCAGGACCACCTAGACCAACTTACACAGGAAAAAGTTCTACGGCTCCTGCCTTCCGTACTGGGCCTGACAGCAACAGCAAATGCTTGATGGCTGCTCAGGTTTTGTAGGAGTAAAGCTGCCTTTCCACTATAAAAGAGATGCACTCCCAAACCATGGAGGGGAAAAGCGCTTGGAGGGGAAGAGATGCTTTTGCTGCACAGTGGTGGAAAACAGCTTCTGGTTTCAGGTTCTTGGTTCGTTTTAATTACAATGGAGGTGTTCCAGGGAGTGGCTGAGCTGCCCGGATATGTTCCTGTGCAGCTTGGTGTAGGTGGTCCTGCTCTGGCAGAGGGATTGGACTAGATGATCTTTCAAGATCCCTTCCAATCCCTAATGTTCTGTGATTCTGTGCTACCCAGGCAGGTTTTAAATGTCTCCAGAGAAGGAGACTCCTGGGCAGCCCCTTCCAGTGCTCTGTCACCCTCACTGGGAAGAAGTTCCTTCTTATATTGATGTGGAACCTCCTATGTTCCAGCTGACACCCATTGCCCCTTGTTCTATCATTAGATAACACTGAGAAGAGCCTGGCTCCATCCTTCTGACACCCATCCTCAACATATTTACAAACACTAATGAGGTCACATATTTAATGAGTAAATTTAATTACTAGTGATTAAAATGCTCTAAAAGGAAAAACTTCACACCTTTACATATGCAAATGTGTTATTTTACTACCCAGATAGGAAATGCCAGATTTGTTTGCTCAGTCATATATTTAATACACTTCTCTATCTATTCATAAAGGATCACCTGTTCTATCTTCAAGTAAAATTCCCTGACTTCAAACTATCTTGTATAGTATTTTATCTGTTTATTCTAACCACAGGAGTTGAAAATTGCCAGTGGCACCAAAGGTAAAATCCAGAGTCTTTTTCCAACTGTGAAATGGATGTTTATTAAGCACACATAATCAGCATCTTATTCAAATACATTCAGGATTTATCTCAGCTAAGATACTAGAATGCTGAAAGCTTCCCAGCAGATCTGGAAAACAGCCTGTATTTTTCACTTCATCTGAAGGAGAAAAACAATAGTCTCGTAGCAAAATCTCCCAGGAAACAACTTGTTTGAAAATGAAATGTTCCTACCGCTTGTAAAATGGCAATCCTGCCTTCAAAGATTTGTAACAGCTTTTTCTAGCTATGTTATCTATTACAATTACATTACACTGATTATGATTTAACTGTTACATTACAACCTGTTGTATACGCCAGATCAACGGAAAATGGGGTTTGGTTTATTGTTTTGAGTATGAAGGCATGAAAACAATGCTTGATACCGACAGCTGAATAAAGTTGTTTTTAAAGCATGGAGAAAACAAGACCATAACTGGAATGACCTGTTTCTAAGGCCCAGATGTTATTTACCTTTATTATGACAACATTTCTGCTAATTAATGTTTACATAGAACTACTTCATTACACAAACAGAACATCAGTTTTTGGATAAGTCACCAATCTCTGTAAAGGAGGTTCTGTTAGCTTTCCATGCTGCTATAGTTTACACTCAAAAACAAAATGAACGAAAATGATCTTGCACTCTGCATGACTTCAATCATTATTTACTTAAATGACTGCGTGGACATCTGTGAGGCTAAGATAATACATTCACGACCACTCACACTTCAGCTCTATCTCATTCTAAAGCTGTATTGCCACAGCTTTCCATCAAGCCTCCACTCTAATTATTAGTATCTACAGCTGAAAGCTGGTAGCTGAATAGCTGCCTGCAATACAACAACCACAACTACTGCCACATGAAATCACTGATACCTAAGCAAACACATCTCAAAGTAACTCATCAGTTCTAGCCTATATAATCTGAGCCTCGAGAAACATCCAAGGGCTCTGTTCTTTGCACTGGGGACTAGACAGACTACGGAGCAACACACTCAAAATACTTCACAAGCCTGGGAACAGTGATGATTAACATTATCTCTGTTTCTCTGTGACTGGAAATCCTGGTATTTATAAACCCTGTTTTATTAACTCTTATACTAAGCCTTCATACGAAGTATAGTTTACTGCATTAAAATTGCCTAAACCAGATTATTTTAAAAGCTAGAAGTCTAAGCGCCAAGGAAACTGCAACACAAAGGAAAAAATCTGCAAGGTAGGATTGTGTCTGGAATTTTGTTGTTAACTAATAGTAAGTAAGAACTGGCAACACTTTTGGTTTTGTGTTTTTGAGTTTATCGGACAGTTTTTACTTTGTAAACTGATATACTCTTAATTAATCTCCTGAACCTACCTGCAACTTAGAGTTTCCAAAAAGTGCCCCAAAAATCTCTAAGATTTCTAAAAGTGATGAGCTAGTGGCTTCTGTCCAACTGCGGGTAAATTTGTAGCTACAAAAAGCTGTATTTATGATCCAGTGGTTAAAAAACCATTGGTATTTTGCCAGAATGCAAATCCAAGATACGCATCTGACAGACTACAGACACCTACTGAACCAAAAATATTTCTTCCCTCCTTGCCCCCACTAACCTTTCTTTCAGGTCATCCAAGCAACGCTGAAGATGAACTTCTCCTGCTGTCACTAGCACATGCTCTCCTGTCTCTTGGATTAAAACTTGGACACATGGATCAGCCTGGTTTAAAAGCTTCATTCCTCTGACAAGCTGAGGCATATCACCTGGAAAGACAAGATATTATTAACAAATTAATAAGGAAGAAGAACACTTGAATTAGGAAATACTTAGAATGAGAAATAGTAACCCTCATTTTTTGGTCTAAACTCAAATAAGTAGTCTGGGAACACTCAAAAAGTTTCAGCTAAGTTCAGAGAGAAATTTCCTTATGAGTCACACATCGTGCAGATTTAGGAGCAGCAACAGTAGCCATAAACCATGCTCATAATTTGCCACTAATAATTTGTGTACTGATGATAAAACACACATTAATCATGATACACATTTGAATGAACTGCACAGTTTTGATTTACAAAGTTTTACAATAGGTTTAGTGGTCCAAGCTAGCTATTGGCTGCGACTGTAACCTTGCTTCCTACACGCAACCGACTTGCAACTGCTTAAAAAAATGCAATGGTATCAATATAAAGTGATTAAAAATGTCACAATTTCACTCCTCATTTTAAAAAATTGTCAGGAAATAGAACTTTTCTTATTTATTACAACAGCTTGCAGTAATGTTTCAGTAATATTTTTATTTCTTTGCAATCTTTCATCAGTATTAAGTGTAGCAACATGTAAACTGCTAATGCTTAAAATTCCCTGAAGGCAAATAGTAACACGTTAAAAATATTCCATATGGAAGTAGATGAAAAGCAAATGAAGCACAAGAAGGATTTACACTAGCTGAAAGCCACTCAAAGGCCTTAACAATATTGTAACCTGAAAAGGAGAAAAATCAGTACTGAGAGCTGTTCAGTGAAACAAAACACAGCTGTCCCAAAATGAAGGTGTTTAAAAAAGTTTGTGGAAACTGAATAACCAGAGCTGAGTCCCATTTGACTACCTTACACCAAAACTATGCATAGATACCTCTTGTCAGCAGCTTTTCATAAATACCATGATTTTTACAAGCTACTTATGATACCTTTTTCTTATTTTACATACAGGGTAAAGAATACCTCCCAGGCTTCCAAGGAATTCATATTCAGAAGGAAGAGCAATATTAGACTTGTTATCTACTTGAAGATTATGAAAAGAAACATACTACTGCATACTTAATGCTAAGCTTGTAAGGGTGCAACAAAAAGGATCCTTGAAAATCAGGCATCAAAATAAAGATGGAAAATCCCCACAGTGTTAGTTCACACGGCCAGCCGTTGAACACAGACTTACAACTTTGTCTGCTGCATGACAAGGCATGAATACAATTTTTTTTCCCCTTTAAGAGCTCTCAGTAACTTTAGACAAAGATTTTGACATGAATGTGAAGACATGCAGTAGTTTCCTAAAATATTCATAAGGAAATAATTTGGATTCATTTAAGCAGCTTTTCCAAATAAACAGACACAGCTTTTCAAGTAGAGTTGCTGCAGAAATCCAAGTCACCTACAAGTGACGATATGCTGGAGATACCTCACGACTACTTGGAGTTCATTGGGCAACTGATTGCATGTACACTGAGCCTGCAATGGCCAAATTTTTCACGTCTTCCTCTGCTGCAAAGAGCAGCCGATTTTCAGGAAACTTTTACAAGTGTAGTCTTTGAAGCTTCTGTTCCTCTAACAAATTTATTTCACATCAGAGATACACACACAAATCACCAGGGAGGAGAAATTAGGCAACAGTGTGAGAATGATATAGCTTCACTTCCTTAAGGAAAAAAAACTACCCAAGAAGTCAAGTCAGTAATTCTAGAATTCTTCAACATTTTCAACTCAGTATGACCAGTAACTTCCAGTACTTTCCAAACCACTTTAACAAGCGCAGGAGGTACAATGTGTGGTTGGTTATCTGTTATTCAAACACATGGGACAAGTAGCAGCTGAGCTGTCCAACCACTTTCTAAAGAAACATGTAACCTTGGAGTATGCTGAACTAAAGAACTAAACAGGCATTTTGGTTCTACTAGCACTACAACAACAACCAGAAACTGGGCCAAAATTCATATATAACCAGAGATAGACATCTCTCTGACTGGGAGATGGGATGAATGAGGATCAGAACTGTGAATCTGTAGCACAAGCTTACAAGATAAAACAAGTCAGCAGAGATGAAAAGTCCAAAGGTATAGTTACTTTCCCAGTAAAGGAATATTGACCCTTTAGTATCACAATGTGTTATGTGTGGAACAAGTGAGTTTGACTATAAAGGGTACAAGGTCTCGGGTATCTTCTCACCTGCTGAGACATGAGCTAGCCAGCTAGAACTCACATGAAGTATGTTCCTGTATGCAACATATATATTTGTTTTATGCTGAGTCTGTCTCTGATTCAGTGGACACATCACAAACTAGCTGAATTACAAAGGGTGGGAAGCTGCATTGCTATCACACTGTACTTGCTTACGTTACCATCCCCCTTCTTTAAACTTACTTGGATGTTTCGGTTCAACAGCTACCCGCACAATTGGTGTAGCTTCAAAGTTGAGTGGTGTAAATGGTGGACAAGCTGGTGATGTTGACAGTGTTGCAGACTTTAGCACAAAATCTTGAAGGCCTCCTATTCCTAACGAGAAATGGAAAAAGAAGAGCAAAATACCATAATTACACCCGCTGTGATATTAAACGAGACAAAAAACAGAATCATCAAACTCAGAAATGCAGAAAATATTCTAACTATGCAAATCATATTAAAAATTGTCTCACTGTTCCTATAAAGTGTCTGTTAAAATGTGTGCACGATATGAGCAATCAAGTGTCTGGTGTAACATCTGATATTTAGTCTCGCAGTTCCCACTGCATTCCCTCTGCCATAACTGAAGAACTGAAAGGACACGGTGACTTCTTTCTCTTCTAGTATGTCTAATCTGTTCTACAGAGCAGTGTAGGAAAAAGGGACCTGGGGGTCCTGGTGGACAGCAGGAAGATCATGAGCCAGCAGTGTGCTCTTGTGGCCAAGAAGGCCAACAGCATCCTGGGGTGGATCAGAAGGGGGGTGGTTAGCAGATCAAGAGAGGTTCTTCTCCCCCTCTACTCTGCCCTGATGAGACCACATCTGGAGTATTGTGTCCAGTTCTGAGCCCCTCAGTTCCAGACGGACACAGAACTGCTGGAGACAGTCCAGCACAGAGCAACGAATATGATGAAGGGAGTAGAATACCTCCTTTATAAGGAAAGGCTGAGGGAGCTGGGTCTCTTTACCTTGGAGAAGAGGAGACTGAGGGGTGACCTTGTTAATGTCTATAAATTTTTGAAGGGTGGGTGTCAGGAGGATGGAGCCAGGCTCTTCTCAAAGTCATCTAGTGATAGGACAAGGGGCAATGGGTGCGAGCTGGAACACAGGAGGTTCCACATAAATATGAGAAGGAACTTCTTCACAGCGAGGGTGACAGAGCACTGGAACAGGCTGCCCAGGGGAGTTGTGGAGAGTCTCCTTCTGTGGAGACATTTAAAATCTGCCTGGATGTGTTCCTGTGTGACTTGGTCTAGGTGATCCTGTAGTGGCAGGGGGATTGGATTAGATGATCTTTTGAGGACCCTTCCAATCAGTAATGATTCTGATTCTGTGATTTATGAAAATTTAGATTACAAGAGCCCTCCAACAGTCATTCAGCCCAAAGCAGGGCTAACATCAAAGTTTTAAAAGCTTCTAATGATGGAGACCGCACAGACTGTTAGCAAACTCCTCCAGTGCTTAATTACTCTTATTATGAAGAACGCACTATTTTAAACATTTCTCTTCACCCACTCCCATCCCCTCTATGTATGTCCATTTGGATTCACCTTTTCCGCATCTAGAATCTTGTAAAATTTCATATATCACATAGTAAGATATTAATTCTAATCCTAATGTACTTTATAATGCTGGCAAGTTGGAGAAAATTTGAGATAAGAAAAAACACAAACATATTACCTATAAATCTGCAAAACAGCTGCTGTAAATGCATATTTAGTCTTGGCTGGCTGGCACGTAAGGACAATTTGAAATTATTGCCTTCAAATTCCTAACCAACATAATTCATAATCTAGTCAGAGCTATAAAAATACTGCCAGAAGTGTTGGAGCAATAAAAACAAATAAGACTGAAATTGATATATACAGTCACTTTTCTTAATTCTCCTTTGGTTGCAAGCAATGAACACTGCTGTATTTCTAATTGAGTATAAAATAAATGCACATGTAACTTACTCTGAGAAAAGTGAAACCTTTAGCTTATAATCTGTACCCGCTTTAAAATTAAATGCCTATTTGTCGATTGCAGCATATATGTAGTGTCTCCTACATGCTCAAGTAGTGATAATTAAAGATGTGCTTAATTCCCAACTCTGCAGTATCACCTAACACGTTTTCAGGTTCATTCTTTGGCTTAGTATTGCTCATTTGAGGCCACATGCCACAAGGGTAAGCTTCCACCCTATGAGATCATCAGGCAGTTGAAATGCTGAAGACAGAGTCTACTGCAGAGTTTTATCATCTGCAGAATCAGCCTGTTTCTATAGCTCTGAAGGCTGGATGTCTGGCCAGTAGGATATGCCAAACCCAAAATGTCACTATTTAAGAAAACCTGCCTCAAAATAACTGGAAGCAGTACAACTCTCAGCAGCTTTAAATGCAGGATAGCAGATGCCAGAAAGAAAATAAATCTGTATAAACTCTGTGTTGCACCTGACCTATGACCAGCGTGTATTTCCTCTTTTTCACTTATTCAACATGTGGTTTGAATGAAAAACAAATGCTGGATCATCATCACCACCAGAGACTGAGAAAAGGGATGGGTCCCTTTTACTCTGATCTCCTCCATCTGGTAAAAAGAAAATGATCTAGAGTGGGGGCTGAACAGCTTCTTTTCACGGCACAGTGTGACCCACAGAAATCAAGTAATCCAATCTTGCTTCAGACAGACTCAGTCTTTTCTTACACGTTACCGTACTCTTTCTGCCACAAAGGAAACTTAAAAGTTCCCTGCTCACTTGTTTCATTTTTAAAAATAAAATACATTAAATACACTAGCATCTGGCAACAACAGTAAACTAAAAATTGAAAAAAGTAATCAGTTTTTATGGAAATTTGTTAGGCTTATAATTCAAGTGCTTTAACCGCTTAACTGTGTGAGCTGGCACAGAGCCGTGTCCAGCCCTGATCAGTCTGTGTATTTTACAAATCCTTAGCAATGAATG
This sequence comes from Rhinopomastus cyanomelas, assembly GCA_013400115.1. Lineage (NCBI taxonomy): Eukaryota > Metazoa > Chordata > Aves > Bucerotiformes > Rhinopomastidae > Rhinopomastus > Rhinopomastus cyanomelas. Next base: position 214,187 of record VXBP01002341.1, on the reverse strand, counting down.
TTGACGAAAAACATCCATAAAGATTAAAGGTTCTTGGGCACTTCTTCACATAATATACTAACTATTAACATATTCTCTGAATAATATTAGAGAAAGATGTAACATAACTAATTCCAAAGTACCACATGACAAGGCAACAGAAGAATTCTACTAATTATACTGATATAAATCTTAAACTTACTGTTAATCCACTTGAAAAGTATTTCAGATTACAGATCTCAAATGTATATTAGTATGTTAATTACTTGAATGGACTTAGAAAAGCCTCTCCAAAAATAAGCTTATATAAATGCCCCCTGCTAGATTTAGTTTCATCCTGTTCAGCCCTAGAAGCCATCATTACACGTTTTACTTCACATTTCTTTTTCTAGTACGGTAATTTTTGAAAAGGAACCACAAGTAATAGAAAAACTGCTTAGGTAAGGAAAGTGAAATAAACTATTGCTTGAAGAAAGAAATGGTAAAAAGCATCATGAGCATTTTTGAATGTAGAACAAAGTAGTCTACAAAGTACGCAAATGAACTTGCACACTGCCAGTAAGTTTGCTGTACATTGCAGTTATTTACTATGAGAAGCTGGAGTTAGAAATGTCTGTAAGATTTGTTAAGTGTATTAACTTGATCAGAGAACTGCTTCGTTTTATCAACTCTGCCTGTGGCATGTCACCTAATTTCAATACAAAAGAAAATGCTGAACTCTGGCTGTGCACGGGGGTGTGTAAGCTTCAAAGGCACAAGACTTCATTAAACTTCTTAATACAAATATCACACTTTGCTATATACTGTGTAACACTACTTCTAACATTATACTTGGAAGCAAAGCATATTCTTTCCAGTCAGGAGTCAAATCACCTTTACGGATTTGATAACGTAAGGCAAAGAGCGGTATCTGCTGAAGAGTTCCTACTTTTTTTTTTCCTCTTGTGCATTTCCCAGTTGAGATTAAGGGGATCATAGCCATACTAAGTGCAAAGCAAGTTAGCCATGCCAAACTGTCAAACCTACCATGGCTTGATATAAACTTGGTAACATGTTTAGAAGAAACAGGAAAGACTTCAAATTTATGTGGAGATATAATTTTTAAAATTATAGGGTACATCAGATGGAGAAAGTTTACAAGGGTCCTTCTTTTGCTGAGTTCCTTCTATTTCTTATCCCAGAGAAAAGAACTCTAAAACAAGTACATACCTACCTGCATCACCAGTGTTTTTACAGTGACAGAATGACAAAAAGAACATAATGAACATAAATAACATAATTTTCAAAAGGAGTAGGAGATTTAAGACAAGTCTCCCTTTACTTTTCAATTCCATGTCTTGCCAGAAACCACTACACCTTAGCAATTTTGCTGCCCTTAAATACAAAGTATGCTATTCTAGCTGAATTCAGCTATGAAGATCTGGACACATAATAGATCAATTTCAAGATATATGAAATTAGTTTCCCTTGATATAGAAAGACTTGGCATTTAATGTTCTTTCAAGATGCAAAAAAATGAAGCAGGTGCCACCACCAAGCATAACTTTTTCAATCAGATAAGGAAATAATTTAGTCTGCAGTGTGAAAAATCAAACAAAGAATGAAAGCTGTTTAAATTTCAACTTCTGTCACATTGTTACTCCCCTTAGTACATTACTTCAGTGGATTTTTATCTTCTTTCACTGATGATATCACCACTTAAGAATCTATGGCTGCTTTGGAATGGAGACATGTCAAGCTTTGGACTAATAACATAAGGAACTAAGTAAAGCAAAAAGCTAATGGTAATCTTCCCAGTGAGGCTCTATCACCACTAAAATACATAATTTCTTATCAACGTTATTTGTTCAGAAAGATTACGGGTTCACAATACACAAAGCTCCCTGTTTTAAATGCTCCCTGTGTTGCATTAGGTATCAGTGAAGAAAGATCATACAAACTTATTTGTAATTCATGGGAAAGGAGGTGTGATGCAAACTTCTGTAAATCCACACAATCTGGAAATGAGCGTGTGCCTTTCGTCAGAGGGACTGGACAAACAAACTGAGACATCTGTCATTCTCTTCGTCCAGTAACACCAATACTATTTTTTCTCCCTACTGAGAGACATCTGAAAAGAAATATTGTTATATGGTATTTGTTTAAAAGCCTGTGTGAGAAAATAAATTCACAAATGCATCTTAAAAATGTGATTGGCTTTTTTGTATTTTCATTTTTCCCTTAAATAGGCTATAAGCCAACTAAAACAAAAAGGCAGAATGTATTAGCCAAACAATGTTTCAATCACAAAAAAATTAATGACAATAACTCCATAATAATAACTCCAAATAACTCGTCGTTCTCTTTCAAATCCAGCCACACCGCAGAATTGTTCTTTCTCCAATAGCTAGCATAAGCCTAGAAAATATTACACCATTAGCACACTATCACTATTGGAGTGACTAATACTGGTCCACTGTTTCCACGTACACTTTAAGAATCAGCCCTCATCCTCCCACGAGCAACTCAAACTTGAAAAAAAGAAAAAAAAGAGCAGGAATTTGGCAAGGACAGACTGACTTTTCATAAGGTTACACTCAGTTACAGCAGTGTGCCTTTTCTATTTGAGGAATCTTAAAATCTTTCACAAATTACTGATGGTAGGGTCTTTGGACAAGTAGCTCCTGTGGATTAAGAGCATCTTGTATTATATATCTATAGCTTCAGATTTTAAACATGTTTCTTTTGAGTCTCATGGGCAACGCATTGAGACATCTGAGGGCAAAAGTTGACCTTTCTATATTAGAAACTGTTTCTGGAAAGGAAGGGAATGTAAATCAAGACACAGACCACATTCTAGTTGAGATTTCATCAACTTTTTCCATAATAAAGACCACATGTTAGTATCAATCGCCGCTGAGCATTCTCATGTGCAGTTGAGCACTTCCCCCTCAAGTGTTCTTACTTGCTTCCAAGGGAAGTCAAATTGCTCACATGGAAAACAAAATAATGTAAAGTATGGGCACGATTTCAACCTTTCTCAGTACTTTGTAGTAATTTTACAGAAAAAGTCAATTTGACATTTTCTTCTGCATTGCATCTTTCCCAACATGTTTTTTTGAGATAAATCTCTAAAAATCACCATTACCAAACAGACTGTAGAACCCTCTGTCAGTTTCCTCACAAACTTCCAACCAAGTTCTACCTAAATATTTACTAGAGATTAATAAGCAGAAACATTAATTCATCTTCTCAACAGAAAGTTATCAATTTATACTTTTATCATGAAAACTTTTAGGTTCATAGCAGTTGGAAAGAAAAATGAGCATAACTTTCTGAGCAAAGGGTAGTAAACTCAGCCATATTATTAATAATGCTCTAACAAAATTCCCTCTCTCCAGAGGACACAAAGACATGATAAGGCATTAAACTGACAAAGGAAGCATCTCAATATTTACTATTGAATCTTTAAGCAGTAAAAGATGTAGAAGTGCGGGGCTGCTTGACAGCCAGCTGAACATGAGCCAGCAGTGTGCCCAGGTGGCCAAGGCAGCCAATAGCATCCTGGCCTGGATCAAGAACTGTGTAACCAGCAGGAGGGAGGTGATGGTGCCCCTGTACTCAGCACTCGTGAGACCACACCTTGAGTACTGCGCCTACCTGCGGGCGCCACAGTATAGGAAGGACATTGAGGTGCTGAAGCAACAAGGGCAGAGAGAGATGCAGAAAATATGAGGAGTGGCTGAGGGAACTGGGGTTATTTAGTCTAGAGAAGAGGAGATCAAGAGGAGAACTTATCACTCTCTACAACTACCTAGAAAGAAGTCATAGTGAGGCTGGTGCTGGTCTTGTCTCCCACATTACTAAAGATAGGACAAGGGGAAATGGCCTCAAGTTGCGTCAGGCAAAGCTTAGGTTGGATATTAGGAAGAAGTTCTTTACTGAGAGAGGGGTTGGGCACTGGAACAGGTTAACCAGGGAGGTGGTGGTGTCTCCATCCCTGAAGGTGTTTAAAAAACAAGCAGATAGAGCACTTGAGGCCATGGTCTATGGGTTAGGGAGATCTTGGGTTGAGTGCTAGACTTGATGATCCTGGAGGTCCTTTCCAGCCATAAAGAGTCTATGATTCTAAGTGATAAAACACCCCATTGAATTAGGCAAAATACAGTTCAAAGAGGAAAGCTGTCTGCTTTTAGAAGAACTGCAAAGAAAGCATATGATCCAGTAGCATGTTCCACTAAAATCTCTTATTGCAAGGTTATCCTTTCAAAAAGGATTGCAAATGCATACAATGGGTAAGGAAGCATTGCTTATTTTCTACTGACATTGTTTGGGAAAAAATACACATGTATTTAAATACTTAAAGCTGCATGATAACATACGTTCCCCAACTGTTCAGCTCACACTTCTAATTACAAACTTGCCTATACTTTTATTAGACTACACAAAAAATTTAAAGCAAACTACAAAAAAACCCTTTAAACAGAAACATCTTTAAAATGATTAAGTGAATGGGCAGGGATGTACCTACACTCTGTGAAAAAGCAGACACCAAAGCTAAGTCAGGAATTTACTTCTTAAAACACAAGTTTACCTTAAGCTAAATAGAATTAAACTAAAAGCAGTTAATGTTGCAAATCTGACTTCTGGCTTTACAGATAGGTGTAGTCAAAATGAAATAGTGATTTCCTTAAGTTGCTTAATGAGGCAAATAAATATAGAAGATGAAAACATTTCAGATAAATATGTTATTCTTATACTACAAAATAATTTGTCCTTATACTACAAAATCATTTTTTGGAGCTCAAAACCACAGTAAATTATCCTGACTTCTAAATATCTACGGTTTAAGCACCAGCCTTCATCCTTCCACTAGCAACCCAAACTTGAAAAAAAGGAAAAAGAGCAGGAATTTGGCACAGGAACTTAGAAGGTTCATGTTTAGGTCTGTAACTTGTTCCTATTCCTCTTTGCAAATTATGAAATCAGTGCACTTGTCGCGCCACAAAAGTAAAAAAAACCAACCAAACAATTCTTTATTCCAACTGCAGTACTTTAATCTTTTACCTGTAAAGCATTCTTCATAAAGACACTAACTGGTACTTTTAGCAGTTTTATGTCATAAAACGTAGGAGCTCTCCTCAGCCCGAGTCCGCACACTGTAATTCCTCTCCACATAACAGCTCAACTTGACATCACTTGAAAGCAGCAACACCAAACAAGAGTAAATATGTGGAGAGATCTTTGTACAATGTCACCACACAGACACTGGACCTCACTTCAGTGAGCCTGTACATCAAATTAATACTTTCATTACTGCATGTGGAAAGCATTTAGCACCATACAAAACTCTTCAAGGGTTTCTGAACCACAAACCAAATTTTAGATTTATAATTATTTTGAATAAATTATTTGCATTTGACCTGACAGTACCACATCATAATTTACTTTAATTTTTTTAATAACTAGCAGCAGTTCAGAGGCAGTCCAGCACACTGTCCCCAAAAAATGGAATTTAGGAATAGTGGCTTTACAGAATCACAGAACGTTAATTAGAGTTTGGAAGGGAACTTGAAAGATCATCTAGTCCAATTCCCCCGCCACAGCAGCATCACCTAAATCAAGTCACACAAGAATAAGTCCAGGCAGGTTTTAAACATCTCCAAGAAGGAGACTCCACAACCTACCTGGGCAGCCTGCTTCAGCACTCTCTCACTCTCACTGCGAAGAAGTTCCATCTCATATTTATGTGGAACCTCCTACGCTCCAGCTTATGTTCATTGGTCCTTGTCATACCATTGGACGTCACTAAGAAGAGCCTGGCTCCATCCTCCTGACATCCACCCTTCACGTATTTATCAACATTAATGAGGTCACCCCTCAGTCTCCTTTTTTCCCAAGCTAAAGAGACCCAGCTGCCTCACCTTTCCTCACAAGTGAGATGTTCTACTCTCTTAATCATCTTTGTGGCTCTGCGCTCAACTCTCTCAAGCGTCACCATATTTACTTTTATAATCTAAAAGTCCTTTGAAATACTGATTTGTTGGTTTATTATTAGCAGTAAATGTGCTTTTGCAAATAAATTCATGAAATTGCCTATTGTACTGAAAAACAGATCAGCTAAATTCATATGGAACATGCGAAGCAAAAAAAATTGCTCAGCAACCCTGTAAGGAAAAAGAAAGACTTCAAGAAAACAGAGCATTAATTAGATTTTCTAGAGAATATTTTTTTTTGAGATGAGAAGGTTTTCAAAGGTCTGACTGGGTATTTCTAGGAAATCTTCCTACTTTGTCCCTACAGTCATATATGCTACAGTCATCTACTGACGATTTCTAGCAGTTCAATGAGAAAAGTACTTTACAAAAAAGTAACAAAATTAATTTTTTGTAATGTCTGTATTGAAGCTCTTGGATTTCAGGTATAACACTGACATCTGCCGTGCAAAAGACAGAAAAAGATGGGGCTACTGGCCCTTCATAAAACTGTCTTGTACATAATTATAAATGTATGGTAAATCTTATCCATGAAAAAAGTCGACAAAAGCCAAGACGACACTGAATACTTCAGTAGAATGCTTCATTAAGGGTGGAGATTAATACCTAATTCAGTTTGCATAAGGAGCAGATACTTAAAGACCTTAGATACCATCAAAACAGCAGAAGCAGGACACAGATCTCTGTGTTGCAGCAGTCCTCCAGACAAGACATAGTTTATATTGCTTGTAGATTGGAGATTAATGAGAAAAATATTTTCTAATAAACCACTGTATTCACAATCACACCACAAAACGGTAGAGAACCCATAATACCACTTCTGCAGGAGCACCATTAGTAATGTTAGCTTTTCACACACATGCTTATTTCCATAAATCTTTTAAAATAGAATCCTACTTTCTTAGATCTGTAACATGAATAGTTGGTATATCGGAAGTATTAATCACAACAATCACTTCTCACTTTATTCTATTAAAATGTTTTGTTTAAATATTTCACCGCCATTTAAATGTCCACAGAGCTTCAGAAGGCAGGGAAAGGGGAGGCAGCAGCCTGAGGGGAAAAACACTGAATCAATCATGCTCAATGAGTGTGAAAAGTGTTTAACATTAGAGGAAAGAAGACCGAGACAAAGCCTTTCTATTTAAAAATGTAGTAAAGTTCAGTATTTATTTTTAAGTAGAGACTGAGAAGACGTAAAATCCCACACAATATTAGGTATTTTTATGAGAGCGCTTGAGCGAAGTACTGAAGTTCATTAGGTTTTTGAGCACAATAGCAAACTGAATTTGTCTAATTTCTTGAACAAATGCTTCCCACAACAGAACAAAATAACTAATCTCAGCTAACAGACAAATGGCATAAAATCACTTATGAATAAGTCAGACTAGTTACAGCAGTGTAACAAGCCATCGACTGTTACGAGAAAATGCCATTTTAGGTTGTATGCAGTTTTAGTAATGTGTCTTGAAAATGAGCAGGCTTTTTGTATATAATGTTTGCTCAAACTGAAGATTATAAAATATAAGGAACATCTGTTACTTCCCAGAATCAATTATAAGTGGTGTTAAAATTAATGAGGCCTTCAGGCGCTGATCTTGCAAGGAATTAATTTTAATCTGTAGAAGCCTTCGATGTTTTGCCATGTTTGCCCAGAAAAAGCTATGTGAACATATTGCTACAAGTTCTGCATTACACATCCTAGGTACATGGGGAATTTTGACACTTCTCTCAGTAGCTTCTATTACAAAAGACCATGGCAGTCAGTTTAAAAGCTTATTAAATTTTGTCCACCGTTGTGCTGATTGTAGAATTTGCTTAACTGTAGAATCTAAATACAGTGATTTACAATATACAGTGATCCCAATATACAATTATTTCCATTTTGTCAGAAGCTGCACAAAAACTGTGTACAACACCCTGTGAGAAATGCCCTACTGAGTCATTGATCATTTACCCTGCTAACTTCTAAGACATGCAAGTAACTAACTAAAATTCAGTTTTCTAAGACCTGACCCGATGCCTAATGCTCCCCTTTAAAGGCAACCCCCCTGGCCCAATTACGCCTACCTACAAGAGGCTTCTGCTTGCTTATTTTATTGCCTGGGGAAATACAGCTTGAAATGTTCCAAAGTACCATGAATAATAGTTTCAGCCTACATTATCCTGTTGATGTTTATTTTATATACAATAGGTTTCAGAAAGTATAAAGAATAATATTTGACTTCAAGTTAAAGAAACCTTTAAATAACGCATCTGTAGTTACAAACGATAATATTTCAGGGAATAATTAACCCTTGGAAAGATTCTAACAAAATAAAGCACTTTCCAGTGCTTATTCTGGATTAGGACTATTTGACATAATGGGTGTACAAACAGATGGCATGAGAGGGCACAGGGGATGCCTTAAACACACTTGTTATGTCAGCAACATAGGAAGTCACTGATAATGAGTTATGTATTATATGCTCCAGTTTAATCAGAAAATAAATTCAAAAATAAACTGAAATGCATTTGAATGCAATTAAGAAGTTACTGCCACACAAACTCCTATGACTGGGCCATTAATACTGCTCTCAGACTGAAAGGCAGAGATACTGCTCTAAACTCATCAAATAAAATTTAGCTAGAATTGTGACAAATTTTTAGTGAAAAGAAGGAAATGCAGAAATGTATTTCAAAACACACACATGTTAATAATTGCCAGAAGTACCTAAGAAATACAAAATAATAAAATTCTGGAAAAAAATGTTCTGCTAGCCCTTCATTATTCTGGTTACAATGGGTTTCTGCAACAGTGATTCATTTTTTTTTCTTTTTCCAGAATATTAAAACTATACTTAAAAATCACAAATTTTACAAGTCAGCTTCATATTAAGTACTTCCGGCAGACTGTGTCTGTGTAAACTGAACTTCCCAAACCATGTATATTTAAAACATAAGTACCTCCCTCAAAAAGTACTCATCCTCCCAACCTTTTCCCCATAATGGATAGAAAAAATGATTGACATTTTCCCCCCTAATTTCTGAATGCTTCAGTTAATGTATGATCGAGAATTACTACTAAAATTCATAGTCCACGTGACTTTGACTTCCTAAGATATTGCAAAATATTAACTTTCATTAACTCTAGGTCAAGAAGAAAATGGAAAAAATATACAAATCATTCCTAAGGTATGAGAACTCTTAAGATAATGCAGAAGACCACATAATCAAATTGGGCTTTAAAACATTCCTCTATTTCCAAACAGAGACAATAATTGAATTTTAGTGCCCCCTTGCAAAAAGGTAAGTAAGAAAATTTAATTTTATTTACATCTCATCAGTCTACATGCAATGATAATGCCCCCACCATTGCTCATCTCATTTGTTAAAAACAGTCATGAGCCCCATACTGTCAACAGATACCAGGAAGGGAGCCTGGAGCTTTAACATCTTCACATCTGGAAACACCTCAGTGTTTAATTTCCTTTTCAACAGTATTAACACTTGTCATTGAGTGCTTCCTTTGCACTAGAGGCTAAAAAGAAAAGAAGCTTCATCGCCGAATGGCAGTCTGAGAACTCCACCTCAAATACAACTGGGATTTACTAGTCAGCTGCCATCAGGAAACGCAAGCCTATTCCCACTTCAGTCTCCACAGCACCATCATCTGTCAGATCCTGGGTGAACCAATTCAGGATAATAAACCAACAGGGTAAAAAACTAATCTAATAAGAGACAATTTTCCCCTCTTACACCATTTTCACTCCCTCACCTAACAAAGCATTAATATACTTGTAAGAGACACTGCTGCTGACATAGTGTCCAAGAAAAGGCAAATCAACACATCAGTCACAGTGAACCTCCTACAGCAGGATGAAGCCAAGCAGAAGCACAGATTTAACACTCAGCATCTTATAAAACTCATTAAGAGATCTTTTTCTGCCTCTTATTCACACAGAAAGTGCAGCTAACCCCTCATGGTCCTGAAACAAGTTAATTTGTCTCCATGCTCTACTATTAGCCCCTCAGAAACTAGATCAGGCTGGCAAACATTTTGCTGACTAAGGAGACAAGTCCACAGATGCCATCTCATGTATCACCCACAAGAAACAGCAGTGGTTTGGCTGCTACAACAAGACAAAGCAAAAGCTTAAACACGTCAGCTGCTTTTCTGAGCAAAAGAAATGTGGCCATTTGTCACAGCTAGGTATCAGCTTTAAATGCTTTGGAAGAGCTCTTGGTAGATGCAAATTTTTGTAATAAAAAAAATTAAAAGCATTTTCTGCTAAAACTACCTGATTACTGAAATGACTTCTTTTGGTTGAGAAGCAGCTCCTCAAACAAACTATGTCATACTTCCTTATGGGATATGAACACAGCAGAATCTGTCATAGTTGAGTGTTTCTAGTCTCTTTTTCAAAGTAAATGCAACTGCTGTAATCACAGTCTCCCCTCAACAACTTGCTGTCAGCTTCCACTAAGTTTACCAATGAGAGAGAGCAGAGAGTTCAGATACAATTAAATTTCCACAAGTTATGTAAAATCAATAGCTAAGTACTGAAGGGAGACCAAAATGGGTGAGCTTACAGAAAAAAGGGCAAGTAAAACACAATCATTATATATCCCACTTGGAAGCAGCTGCCTGTCAACCAGCATTGCACATCCTGGCTGGCCAACACCCACAACTGCAGGATAGGCATAGTTTAGCGGGAAGCTGAGGATTTTAAGGACACCAGCACACATGAATCCAGGCTTTGTTAGTACCACTGCTCAAAGAACTTGCTTCTTGAACATTACAAAACCATTAGTCTACTGTGAAAAAGCTCTCACAAATGTAATCATCGGAATTCAAACGTTTTAGGTGCTGCTTTGAAAGCTTAGCACACAGCAATTCTCATCCATGAATCACGGTGAATTCTGAAGACAGCCTACATGTGTGCTTTCAACATCCTCGTCCTCAAGAGCTCCAGCAGACTCAAGAGAGTGGAATCAGTTTTAATGTCTGCTGACACGTAATTAAACTAACTGATGCAAAAAAAAAACTACCAGCAGGTTTGCATTTAGATTAATGGGTTCACAGTCATGCAACTCAAAACAGTTGACCCAATAGTTCAATATTGCATAAAGGATGAGTTGTTCAAACCTTAACATAGGACACTTGGAAAACACCACGTTTGGATGAGTATTTGTTGCTCAATATTATGTTTCAGAAATCAAATTAGTCATTGAAACGGACTTCTACAAAAGTTGGCAATGACAATACTGCAGTCAATTAGGATTAAAATGACAGTAACAGATAAATAAACTGACTTATACACTTAAGTGAATGTAAAATACATACCTTCTGTGTTTGTTTTTAGTATTTCCCTACCAGCACACTGTCTTGACTTAGGTCTGCCTACATTCAGGTCAATAACAGTGTGCTTAAAGCAACACCAAGTGCTTCTGAAAAACCTGCCCGCTTCAAATGTGTTAGAATGGCAGAAATAATCTCCATTCCCTTAAAAGCTTTGACTGAATCTCTGCTTCAATTAATTGCAGTTTTCCTATTGCAATCTTCACACAGACTGCACCAGAAACAAAGATGTTAATATAAAACACTCATTACCAAATCAGGCAAATTATCTGCTAAAACATTCTTGTACGAAGGAAGGTTATTAAATGCAAAATGTCACAAAGCCAACTAGATATAGTCCGTGTCAGTTATGACATAGGAGCAACCATGGAAAATGGAGTCTCTCATATTTACACCTACTGGCCTGAATTTTGTCCAAAAACGTAGCACACCGTACTAGAGATATTAGAAAGTAAGGTTAGACAAGAACCATACTTCTAGGACTAGTCCTGTTCAAGCTATTCATTGATGACTTGGATGAGGGATTAGGGTGCACTGTCAGCAAGTCTGCTGATGACACAAAGGTGGGTGGTGTAGCTGACACCCCTGCAGACTGTGCTGCTGTTCAGCAAGACCTGGACAGGCTGGAGAGCTGGGCTGAGAGAAAATGAACTATAACAAGGGCAAGTGTAGAGTCTTGCATCTGGGCAGGAACAAGCCCAGCTACCAATACAGGCTGGGGACTGACCTATTGGAGAGCAGTGTAGAAGGGACTTGGGGGTCCTGATGGACAGCAGGATGAACATGTGCTCTTGTGGCCAAGAGGGCCAACAGCATCCTGGGGTGGATCAGAAGGGGGTGGTTAGCAGATCAAAAGAGGTTCTTCTCCCCCTCTACTCTGCCCTGGTGAGACCACATCTGGAGTATTGTGTCCAGCCTAAGGCCCCTCAGTTTAAGAAGGATGTGGAGCTGCTGGAGGGAGTCCAGCGTAGGGAAATGAGGATGATGAAGGAAGGGGAACACCTTACTTATGAGGAGAGGCTGGGAGCTGGATCTCTTTAGCTTGGAGGAGAATGAGGGGTGAACTCATTAATGTTTATCAATATGTGAAGGGTGGGTGTCAGGAGGATGGAGCCAGGCTCTTCTCAAAGTCATCTAGTGATAGGACAAGGGACAATGGGTGTGAGCTGGAACACAGGAGGTTCCACATAAAGATCAGAAGGAACTTTTTCCTAGTGAGGGTGACAGAGCACTGGAACAGGCTGCCCAGGTGGGTTGTGGAGTCTCCTCTAGAGACATTTACAACCTGCCTGAATGTATTGCTGCGTGACTTGCTCTAGGTGATCCTGCTGTGTCAGGGGGATTGGAATAGATGATCTTTCGAGGTCCCTTCCAATCCCCAATGGTTTTATGATTCTATGATTCTTTCGATCAATTATGTGCAAAGAAATACCTAAATTTGGTTACAGACATTACTGCCAAAATTTCAAAATATGATCAAGTGAAGTCAGCAGCTGTTCTGCATCAATAGCAACAGCCCCTCAAAGAGTACCCTTACCCACCTACAGACTGCAATGAAGCTATTCTTTATAAATAACAAATGCTTACAAATTCAGGTGATGAAACATGTAAGATGAAACTACAAGTTCCTTGCAATTTTCAGTTCATACAGTTTTGACAGTGAAATGAGAATAGCTATTACCAGATAAGTATATTTAGAGCTGAAACACTACTTGACTTGCAGCCCCTGCAGCAGAATATTTCCAGTAGGTATCACCATTTCCAATCATTTACAAAATTATAAACCACTACAAACAACCTAAACTTTCAGCCTAAACTATCCTGTGCTATCTCTTTAACACTGTTGTTTAGCTGTGCTCCACAGTTTGACATCAGTTGATAGTCCTAAATATAGCTCTGCTTTAACTCCCCCCCACAGTTTACTAGCCAGACAAAGCCAACTTCATGACTCACACCCTGATACAGGCCAAACAACCCTCACGACACTTTTGCAATTTAATGTGAAGCATGAAACAACACCAATATTTTGGCAAAATATTTAGCAAATAACTATCTCAGTCTTGATTAATGATCTCTTATAACCTTCACGTTTGTTACACAGGCCTTTGATTCTCTGCAACCATGCTCATGTTTAGTGGAGTTGTCTGCAGAATTGATTCCAAACTGGTCTTCCTCACTCTGACTCCACTGCCCCTACTGCAACCCCCTCCCTGCTTTTTTCTGAACTCCCTGAAGAACTCTTGGTAACAATAGGCAATGGAAGCAAAACAGAAACACACAATGTAATAAAAAGCTTTTGTGGGTAGTTCCAGTGTAGAAGTAGAGGCATTTCACCACCACAGATGGTATTTATTGCAAGAATGTTGTGTATTACAGGCATCAGGTCTGTTACACAACAAGACAAACACGTCTTCTCCTGCGGGTGCGAAAGCGTGTATCCTGCTCCAGTCTCCCTTACGCAGAAGGCCTGGCTAAGATTAGGAAGTGCTCCAGCAGGAATTTAAAACAGTCATATAAATTGCCCTCGTGGATTAGTGGTTTATATTGCATAAACAGTGCCAGTCAGAAGAAGAGCTTTTGCATTTGCTTAGGTTGTGGTTAGCCAAAAGAGTGTCTTATAGTCTTACTTCATTGACATGAGATAAGTAATCAAAAAGAAAAGGTGAGGTAGAGTAACGGATGGAAAGGCAGGAAGAAGGAATCCTAAGAGAAAACAGGAGGTTAACAGGATTTCGGGTAGGGACCTTCGGGGGAAAAGGGTAGATTTCAGAGGTACATTAACACTTCAAAGACAGCTGAGGAAGGTCCAGCCTAACTTCTACAGCCTGGTGATTACTTTGTTCAGAAGGTAATTAGAATAGCCGTGACAGATAAAAGAAACATTCACAGAGGAGAATTTCCCCATCTCTAATATAAAACCATAGCTTTTCTCAGGACAAAGGAAGTATCCAAGTAAAAATGGAGGCTAAACAAGATGTCTTAATGACAGTGGCTTTATTTAACACTACACTGCCTCTGAAACCAGTACATAATTCCTGAGTTGAGCTAATAAGCAAGCATCACACTGATTGCTGATTGACTTAAACGAAAAACATTTTCTGCATGGAAAAAAAACACACATTACAAATCATAATTCAAAGTTTTCACTGCACTGACACTACCATGAATCCATACGAGACATTTACCCAAAATGGAAATAGCTACACATTTTTCTGTTATATTAAAAACAGTCCCTTCTGTCTTCACATCAAATGGGAATAAAAAAAACAGCCTAAAGAATAAGTTACCTGGTTCCTATTTCCACTTGTAGTAAAGAAAATTATATGACAGTTCTACAACTACCCTAATCTGTCAAGGAATCATCATCATAATCAAAACTCCAATGCTCTGAATACTGAGATCATTTAATATTCAACTTAAAATACAATCCTTATCAGACAGCTGTGCATGTCATAAGAAACAAACTCAGTGTAAAACAAAGAAAACCACATTTTTTTTTTCTTCAGGATAGTTTTGTTCACAGAGTATTTGTTTAAAGATGGTAGTGTCTTACTCATTCAAAACCACGTAAAGGAGTTTCAATTTTGCACAGCCTTGGAAAAGAGATTACAACAAAATAGAGAACTTTATAAATTCAGGAGAATTATACATTTTCTATTGCTAAAACCTGTGTACAGAGAGAACAGATTTAGGACAGACTACTCAGAAGTTGAGAACAATGCAAAAATAGTGACAAACTATGTTTAACTAGCAAAAGCTACACTGCCTAGAAAAACTGCTTCTGTGCCCCGCTCATTTATTGCCTCCTGTGGGGCACAGAGAGGATGACGTTTTAAGACAACTGTAATTTCTACATCAGTTTTTTCTCCACCCTAAGTTACACACAGTGTATTTCAGCACTGATTAGCATCAATATTGAAAATGTTTTGAATGATTAAGAGAAAAAAGCTAAAATAAAGTATTTTAATATATGTAATATTGTAAACCATAGAATCATTAGGGATTAGAAGTGACCTCGAAAGATCATCTAGTCCAATCCCACTGTGTCAGAGAAAGATCACCTAAATGGTATTTTGCATCCTTCAGAGAAAATGCTATCACTTAGACGGGTGGTTTGTTTTATTTAAGGGTGTGTTGGACAAAACACACAGCAGTTTGCATCCTCCGTAATGATAAAAGAAGCAGCACTGTGTATGAGGCCTGGCAACAGACAAGGAAGGAAGAAAGGAAGGAAAAGATGATGCAGAAGATGAAATACATGAGGAAGAGAGACGCATACAATGTGAAATATATCTCTAAGATGCAAAACCCAAAGATTCTCCAAATAGCTCATTTTGCAGCTTCGTATCAGTTTTTACACCCTTGAAGGTCTAAGACTTTGTAGAAGTCTAGCCAAAACAACACCCATGAGACAGCATCCTGTTTATGTTTGTATTTAGTTATCCACTCCAAAGTACACTATGACTTGATACTATGGACATATATCTATGTTTTTCCACTACCTTTTAGTACATAAATTAACTAGCTTTCCAGTGAAGCTGAAAGGCTTAATTAATCTGACAAAAATCAAATTTTATCTGACCAGAACAGCCAGTTTATTACAAGCACACCTTTATTTTAAAAATGTCCCAATCTGATTCAAGTACACCATTCACAGGAGCATCAGAGATGTGTTCTCCATACATAACACTGCTAAACTTCAGAAGTTTTGCTCTTAAACTTCTTCTCTGTATTGGTAATTGCTCACATTACTATACACATTTGATTTACTGTGTCTATTTCACACCTGAGTTGCTACACACGAATGCACACGTAATAAGGCATATATTCTCAAACTCATTTCTGCCTAAAGCGACTATTTTTTGCTTACTCCAGAAATGACAATGCAGGCTCTCTTTCTGAATTTTAGAAAATCCACAGCCACCTTAAGCTAAGGAAATGCTCTTTTGAAACAGCTTTCTGGAAGTTTGAGTTCTACAGCAAACTACTTCGGCAAAGGCAATTCTCCAGCATGTTTAATTCAAAAGTAGGAAAACAAGCTTAACACCATTCTGTACAGGTGGATAAAAGATTCAAGAATAAATACAGATACTTGTTAAATGAGGTAATTCACACTTCTGTTGAAAACTGAGCCTTAAACGCTAATTCCTCAAGTTAGGCATGCTGGATGAATTTCTTTTGACAAGCACGTTGAGGAAGGATACAGTTTCCAGGCTCTTCAAATGAAGAGGTGAGGTAATTCCCCAAAATCAGCAGTGGTGTATCTCAGTGCATTGGGAAAAAAAATCCCACATGCAACATCACGGATGTGAGCTCAGCCAACCATCCCATAACTCCACCTTAAGACCATTACCATTGTGTGTGGGTGATGCTAACTATTTTAACACTCCTCTTATAGTATTGGAATTGTAAGAAATAAGAGGTTCATTAGCCAAGTAATAAACACTGGTATTTCTGTAAAAGGTATTCTCCCTTATTTACACACAGACAGTATCATAGAGGAAGAGACTCCAAGTAATACATTGATGCTGACTAAAGAATGTAACTGTGCAATACAGGGGAAAATCTCTACTCTTTCATTTCAAAGAAACTTGAAAAATCACACCTAACCAAGTACTCGCTCAGAAGATTTGGAAATTTTGGAGATAAGCCAGCTGGTATCTGAAACCTAAACCACAGACAGCTATTGAAAGTCTGACTAACATTAGCCAGAGGCAATGACTGCGTAAGTCGATTCTCCACTCTCACAGGAGGAAAAAGCGACAGTCTCCTTTAATACTGGTCCCCTACAGAAGTAAAAGGAGTTAGTCTCCTTTAACACTGATCCTCAATTCCAATTGATGTACATTGGAGTAATAATAGGCATCTAATACATTTGAAGTCTAAAGGCAAAAAATAACTTATTTCTAAAACAAACATGGGGTGGTAAACAAAGATTGTCTGTCCCTCAAGCCCTATTTCTAGTCTATTTCTAGATCTTTTCGACTAAGTAGCTGGAAAGCATGTGCCTGCTGCTATGCTGAGTTGCTTCAAGCAGCAATGGTATGAAATTGTCTTGATTCTTCTTAGTCCTATGCTGTTCACAGGCATGCAAGTAGAAACAACAAACACTGACAAGTCTGGGCAGTTTTCCTTATGGTACTGTTTAAGAAACCTCAAGCATCAGCAAGTAACTGCAAACAAATACCAAAGAATCAGGAGCACTTGCCTCGTACTTGGAAATTATTTATAAATCTAATTTACATTTACATGAAATATCAGATTTTAGCAATTATGCTAATGAAGTTGCTTTAAAACTGACACAGAACATTTCATTGCATTCTCTCCTCAAAAACATAAGTATTTGAATTCTTTGACATTACAATCCAACAGTGGTCAAGAGCAACTTTAAAAGCATTTCTGGTTAGATGACTGTATTACAACTCCAGCTTCAAAGATGTTACACTGTTCAATTTTTAAATATGATGAAAGCCTCCTTGTATTCCAGTGGAAAGACTAAACACATTTTTAAGATCTCACAATAAACTCCTGAAAATAAGAGCAAAGAACATTCCAGAAGTACTAGAAAACTTAGAAGTGGGTTTCTTCAGAATGAATTATTACACTTAGGATTTCCTTTTACAGTTTTAAGAAGCTACAGTCAGAAAAATAGAAAAAAAATATAGCCACTTAAAAAGCAATTTAAATTCTTCAATTTAAGCTAAAAAAACCCACCCAACTTACAAAGTCTTTATAAGAAAACTACTAACCAAAGTATTCTTCCACAAAAAAAGCTTGGCTTAGTCAATAATGACACATGTCAGAGCTATACCTCTGGCCTAAAACATGCCATACTTTTCCCCCTTCAGTGATATGTTTATATTGATTTCAAAGCAAGGTAATAAACCAGTTATTTCTTTTGCAATAAAGTTTGTCAAGTCCCGTGAAGCAGAATCATAAATAAAATAGCAGAAACAGACAGGCAAAAAGGGCAAAGGAAGCTTATCAGATGATTTGCAAAATACACTTCTAATTTCATTTGATACCTTTTGATGAGTTGTGCTCCAAGTTACATTAGATTGCCCAATGTGTGTCACAAACTACACAGACTGCTTGTTGGAACTAAACACGGCAAAGAGTAGGAATTGCAAAGAGACTAATCACCAACACAGTAAAAATACAGTTAAGAAAATGATTTCAGCACTGAAAAAGGCCAAACAATAGATTATTATTTCTTTAGCTTAAAGAAACAACTTGAACATATTTTTCTCAACAATTTATCTATTCACACAACATTAATTGGGTAGAATGCTAATACAGATACACTCTTGTCAGGTAAGTTCACCAGTTCACAGAGATAAAATATCATTTAACAGCAAAATCCCTTCAATTATATACCTTTGCCTGAATAATGCTGGATCACGACAATCTAGTTAAAAAGGCAAGGTTATTTGATTGGAGTGATAAAATGGCACTCAGTGATAAAAACTGTAAGTACTCCAAAACTGAAGACAAAGGTTTGAGTTTTCTTTGTTTCATTCACCGTTTCCAGAGAAAGTCAGCAACATCCTTGAGAAAGACTGCCCTCCTGTGTTCACTGACCAGAATATGCTGAGACAAGACAGCCATGCAGCTGGAATCACTTCAAGCTGGCTATTTCATTTCTTTTTTTTTAAATAATCACATTACTGATTCAGAGAGAGTGAAATTAGCCCACCAAATGTTTGCACAGAAATAAAAGGCTGGTGAAACAGCAAGGCTGTTCCTAGGGCTTTCACAGAAGGTGGTAATGCTTGCTGGTTGGCATCAGTCCTAGAAAGCCATTCTGGGCCTTTAAAATGGCATCCCTGCTTGCAGCTGCTCTTTGCTCTTAGCAGAGGCTCTTATTAAAAGCTCCTAAATTGTTCGATAAAGTCCTAAAGGAATAAAATGCTTGTTAGCCACATTGTAATGATGTTAGTCATACTACTTCATACCAGCTCTTCACACTATCTGTGACACCTATCTTCAGAAAGGTACCCCAAAATCCGCAAGTATGAATCAGACTTCACCTACATCTCCCATGTAATATTGTTTACATGTCAAGTGCTTTATAAAAATCAAATATGAAATAATTTTATGGAAAAACATGCATTTTAAAAATGGAAAAAGCGGGGCACATAGCAGTCTGCCATGTAGGAAGTCAGTTCAGAGAGAACTGGCAACTGGAGTGACTTCTAGATTCCTGCTTCTAACAATGTCATTTGCGAGGTTGGAGAAACCAGTGTCCTTAATTTGGTGTAACACTTGATATGCACATAGCTAACTGCATCTAAAAACATTCAGGAAAATAAGCCTCTCATGAGCATTGTATTATCGCACTACAAACGCAGGGGCAAGGGAAAAGCTTTACTTTTAACAGTAATCAACAAAACAGAAAACACACTGAAATAGTTACACAGGGAACTTTAAGCAAAATCTGGTTCTTGCATACTAGCAAACACAAGACTATTGTTATGCTGCCTCTGGACAAAAAGTGGAACATAAGTCAATTTTAAGACACGTGTTATTCTGAACTCCTGTGTGTGCACATGCACTAGTATACACATGCAACAGGCCTTGTCACAAACTTTACATCCAACTGATTTGATGATCCCTCCATTGTTTATTCAGAAACAAAATTACACTGAGCCACATTTAAAAAAACCCCATAAACCCCATAACATTGTCCCTTATATAAATACCTAAACCTACCCACACCGCTACAAGTACCTAATGCAGTCTTTTCAGAAACAAGTTCCTTGTTTCTTTACATCAGCATTTCCTTAAACTACTTAGAGGCATTTGCTTAATTAGAGAATCACAGTGCATTAGGGATTCAAAGGGACCTGGAAAGATCATCTAGTCCAATCCCCCTACCAGAGCAGGATCACCTAGACCAAGTCGCACAGGAACATATCCAGGTGGGTTCCTCACTTACAGGCCAAAGTTTTTTTTCCCTCACATATTGTCTTATATTTTTTGGCACTTTGGGGATCACACAGAAAGTTCTTTTTATTGTCTTAAAGCACAAAAGTATCAGAACAAACATTATCAAAGTACACTTTTCCCATACTTGTACTTTTCATATGCCTGTTTTAAATAAAGAAATAAGTAAACAAAGAAAAAGTCTTGCATGGGAACAAATGACTCAATTGTCTTCCCTGTCTCACATTCCCCAGAATACAGAGGCATTAATGCTTAAAACAATGACTGGTGTGAAAGAGGTAGCCTTGATTCAGACTAAATAATTTATACTTCAGATGGAAACATAACCAAAATAATTTAACACTTGCTGGTACTAATCTCCTTTGTAGAATTTTTAAAATTTTTTTGATTTAACTTTTCTAGTAAAGAAGAAACATTTTTTCATTCATAAAAGGACATAACTATTATTAATAAACAATGACATAAGAATTTTAAAATAAAGTTTATCAACCTTAGTGTTTTTATATGTGTACCTGCACTACAAGCCTTTCTGAGTTTGTTATACAATACCTAACCCTACTTGGAAAAAACCCCATTATATACCATATCCAATTTAAATCAATTAATATATAGTTATTTTTGTAAGGGACACAAAGCACCAGTAAGAAGAGCTGTGGTAGCTAAACTTGACTTCTGCCTACATCCATCGTTCCTTAACTCCCTGTCAAGTACAACACATCAGAAGACACTTGCACAGAAGCAGGAACCTTCCATAGCATCAATGTTCTGGGTACAAGGGGAGTGTCCCTCGAAGAGCCTAGGCTTCTACAATAATTAAACTAAAGAAGGTAATGACCTGTGGATAACCAATTGGTTGTCTCTATCTAGCTCTTTTATCAAACATAATTTGCCATAGTGAAGAATGAACTTTTAAAGAGAGTGAGGCAATTACATTTTCTTTCTTTTTGCACAGCACTAGATTATGCAGATACGGGTCAGTATTAATTTTCATGTTACTAAAGAGCATTCAATGACACATCAGTCAAGTAGTCTTTGGAATCTGATATTAAAGTCGTATTCCCTTAAAGTCACAGACAATAGTTAAAAACAGCACACAGACTTGAGTTTCAGTCTGAAACAACAGTCCTTTTCCAGTGGATGTCCAGGCAGTTTTCAAAAGGAGAGCCCCACCTCTCTTTGTGCCTGAGATGTCTGTGAATCAAAATACTTCAATTGATTTTGAGATGCAGATTCAGGTGGCATAGGTATTTGTCACACTGAACATTTGCAAGCACAGAGTACTTGTGCATTTGCAACTTCAGGGTGAATTTTACATCCCCAGTTAGAATTCATAGAACAGTTAACAATGTTTAAAATAATAAGGCATCAGCCCAACTGCAAGACAAAAGAAGCCATCACGGAAGTTCATACGGCCCTTAGGACAGGTTAGAGCAATAGAGAGGTTCAGCGCCACAAAATGGACAGGAAGGTGGACTACTTGCAAGACAAGGCTCACTCTCTCTGACCTACAAGGTTCAAACTGAGCAACAGCTGACAATGAGTATGATTTGTAACACAATACAGAAAAACATGTTGCTCCTGAAACAGCACACTGAGACACAATTTAGTTTTGGGTCAGTACTTCAAGGTTTTTCCAAATTAAACCTTAAGACACCTTTTGTGGGCTATTCCAATGACTTGTGTTTTTCATTCAGTAGTTTCAACTAAAACCAAGTGCCTTTTGGAACTTGAGGGCACATACCCAACTAGTATAAGCCAACCTACTGCTCTAGTGACTCTTATAACTCTGCTGCTCTCCTTTTATAAGGTCTAGGTTCACTCATAGCACAAAGCAAAACCCAGCAGTAGAAGTCATCAAGCATAATTTCCGGTTTGATGGCAAAGCACCTCTAACAGAAGCATGGAAAAAAACCCACAGTGAAAAATAAGGCAGCATTCTCTCCTCAGAAGGCCATTTTGTCATATACTCCTTTTTCCATCTCACAGTGGAGAAATCAATAGTGCTTCTGAACTACAAATTATATAAACCAGGTGTCAGAGACAAGAATTTTTCCATAGAATAGCCACATAAATAAATTTTAAAATATTTATTACGAAGACTTTATTACCCTTGGTACCCAAGAACTTTTTCATTTGTTTTGAATCATTTACCTCCTCTCTATTCAAGGACTAAAAAAAAACCCCATACAGTATTTGCAGAGACCATAAAGAAGAAAAATTGTGAATTATAAAAAGCCTTGTGAATGAAGGCAGTATGTGTTTGCCATGCTACTTGAAAATGACATCTGGCTTAAAGCTTTTTGACAAATACTTCTAATTTGTGTTGCAGGTTTGCAGCTTAACAAATGCAAAGCAGTTTGTCTTTCCTAACTTCCAGGAATCAGAAGAATATCAGAAGAACTTCCCTGGTCTAGCCTTGAGCTCTGTGGTGACAGGTTGGACTTGATGATCTATGAGGTCTCTTCCAACCTTGGTAATACTGTGATACTGTGAAGTTTGCCAGAATGGCAATGTGAATTAGCCAGGGACTTGATACTGCTTTTCACCTGAATCTTCTTGACTTCTGTTAGTGTGATGGCATTGTAGTTTAAATATCATATACTTCATTACTTCTGCTCTTACAATATTTTGTTACAGGTTGCTCAGAATTTAAGCCATTAAAATAAGTATTTAAAGGAAATATTAATTGAACACAAAAGATGAAATATTTTTCCATCTCTTCAGTGAAACAACTTCTGCATGAAGCCACGTTTTTGATCACTAAACCTTTCCATAAGCCAGTATCACGAACAAAAAGACTGCTTGCCAGAACCAAATAGACTCTTCACTGTAAGAAACAACCTATAAATATTAGCTAAAAAATCCAAATCATGAAGACAAAAAAAAATCCAAAAAAACCCCTATGAGTTTTAAAGTGGAAATAGGCAGTCATGATTAACTGCATATTCCTTACGGCAATAATTTAATTATCCAGAGCTTTCAGAATTTCAGAAAAGCTTCCTTAACTTACTAGATAATGTACAAGACATTTCCATATATGGCCGTAAAGCAATCACTGGTGGTATGCTTTAAAGCTGGAAGATAAATGGCCTTTGAAACAGAAATCATTGTAACTAACGGGAATAATAAAACATCTTGCATCACTGCTGTTACAGATTCCTTTCATATAAACATATTGCATTTTCTCCTGAGTGTGGTACATCATCATAAAATTGGTAAAGGTGTTTATTGAATTTATGTAAATGAACACTGCAGCCTTGCAGGGAAATAGGAGAAACAAATGAACAAGAAGGTAGCAAGGGCTTGTAGTTTTAAAAATTCTTTAAAATTACATCAGATTATAAAATCCCCAAAACATAAATATTTGAGCAAGTATGTTGAAAGTAAAAATGAAACACTGCCGATATAAAGAGACTTGACAATGATCTAGGAAAAACAAATACCAAACACATTCTGGCTAAGAGCTCTGACTATCAATTCTGATCTGAAAATTCTAATGAATTCTTCCACATATGACAAATCTTGTGTCACCATTTAAACTTCTGTATTATTCAAACAATATGCTTTTCTTCATGGAAAGGCAACACTCCACTGAAGAGTAGCTTGCACCACAGAATTAATTAGTTACAAAAATGTTTATTGAAATTGGGCCCAGCGCTTAACAATAAAGCTGTAACAGAATTTCCAGGTGTATTTATTGTTTGGTGTGGTGGGTTAGGTTTTACGACCCCAGAAAAACGACTCTCCTCGGAACAGAAACATGGGGTAGAGTACCAGGGGGGACTCTAGTACCAGAGGGACAATCTGGAAGCAGGGGAATGGCTACAGGCAGTCTCGGGCCAGCCACAGAGGAGAGAGGACATGCAGCCCCGCACTCTGATTGTCCTTAGCTCGCCTGCCTTCTCCTGTGAGATACCCTTTACTCTCTCTGTGGGGCTTGAGCTTTTATCAATTGGTGGTGGTGTATTGGGAGGGGATTTTGCAGTGCAGCTCTGTTTTTGTGAGGCGGAGGAGGGCTGCAGGGGTTTGGCTGCATGGTTGCCAGGTGAGTGCTAGCAGAGCACAGTGCCAGCACAGTCCAGATCGCCGAGTACGCGCAAGGGAAGGGCACACAACTGGCCCGTGCCATTTTCCCTCCCCTCCTTCTCTTCCAGAGCGACACAGAAGCAGCTGAGTGCAAGCATCTGTTGCTGTCACCCCATGGCAAGCGCCCCCTACTGAGTGGAGGCCAGAACTACATCCAATTGCCTTTTGTACACACAGTTTTTCCCTTACACTATCTCCCTAAATTTACCTTTTCTTTATTGTGAAGGTTTTTCTGTTGTTATTGTTTTGCTTTCTTTAAAATTTATTTCCTTTTGAATAAATTTCACAATTTTAAATTTAGTTTTCTAATTCATTTATATTCCCTTACTGTATTGGTGGGAGGGGAATCTAAAAATCTGTTCTGGAGGGTTCAAGCTAGCACATTTGGCAAGCGCAAAGACAGTATAATTTCACTTTTTCTGCAGAGTGTTTTGAAGTGGTGAGGTTTTGGTTCTTTTCCACAAACATTTAGCCATTTTTTGAAGAAAACATATTTTCACTGATACTGAAAATGTCAGCTTGGCCATCAGAACAGAGTAAGGTACCACTCAGATTTTTAAAATAAGCAGCTACCAAATAAAACTAGTTCACTAGCTGTCTATGATCTGGATACCAGACCCATGCTAAAAGCATGATTAACTGCCCAGATTAACAGAATCTGACCCTGACAGAGTCCACCTATTTCTAGTTATTAAATATTTACTATAAATTTCTACAAATCAGACAACAGCCATGAAAAAAATAAAATCTGACATATTGCTCTAGTTTGCCTAATTTCATTTCCAAAATCATA
>VXBP01002341.1:152906-188742 GCA_013400115.1 Rhinopomastus cyanomelas | reverse complement strand
AAGTCATCAATGAATAGATTGAACAGGACCGGTCCCAGCACTGATCCCTGGGGCACTCCACTAGATACAGGCCTCCAACTAGACTCTGTCCCATTGACCACTACTCTCTGACTTCTATCCTGTAGCCAGAGAATAAAATGAAAAAAATAAAAATGAAAGAATGAAAGAAATATCATTTGAAGTTTACTCTAAACACTGGTTTTGATATTTATAAAGACAAAGGATGAAAGCCTGCAAAGAACGTTACTTGTACTCTAAAGTGAAGCTGCATAGAATCTGGCACAAACGAGCAAATTCTCTGATTCTATGATCCTAACTCAGTGATTACATAATTTGCCATAGCCATAGTTCAAGCAGACCAATAAATAATAACAACTATCCACATCACTACAGAAGTCATATTACAGCATTTCCACTATCGGGAAACTATTATAAACAATGCTCTAGACCTTACTACTGACTTTGGCAATTTCTGGCAGTGATGCTTACCTGCTAATACTCCAACCTTAAGGTAAAAGGCTAATGTAACCACTAGTTTTCTGCTCTTCATGCATCTTTTCTCTCCTCACAATTCAAAGTTCATAGAAACCACAGCTTAATTATAGTGCCTTCTTTTTTTTTTGCACACACACTATAAGTAAAAACATTCAGAGATTTATTTAGGTTTTCTTATTACTGATTATATCAGAACAAATTCCGTGTATTTTGGATAAGGATTCAAACTCTCAGAAATCAAGTACATCTTACCGAGAACATTTCCTGCAGGTACTTCATCAAGATCTTCAAGTTCTCTTCCCATAAGCAAGTAGAGATTCTCCAATGTACAGCAAGTCATGTGAGGTACTAACGGTAGATCATTTGCAGCAGAACTCTGGGATGACAGCTACACAGAGCAAAACAATTAGTGTTGGCTATTTATCGCTTAACACTGATGAAATTTTTTTCCTCAAAACTTCCTTGTATATCAGAGCTAAGAAGCACATTCTAAAGCATTTTCATTTCTAAATTCATTTCAAAAATCAACACATACTGGAAAACTTTTACTTCCCCCTTCAAAAAATCATCCAGTCTTGTGGCAAACAAGCAAATGGTATTGAGAAAATGAAAATACCACTTGCTATTGTCATTTTCATGTGTTACTACTCCTAGCTGAGTTTTCATAGTTACTCATAAAGCAAATATTTTGAAGCACATTCATAAGTAATTAACTGCTATGATCACAATCTTAAAATATTTAACACGTTTAGTGTCAATAATGTTATGGACCTTCCTGTTTCCCTAAATACTGTTTTTGCCTTCACAAGTTTGAATCAAAGTAAGCAAGTCCCAGATTTATTGTTATCTAAAACAACACTGTATTCCAGCTATTTAGGAAATGTTAAGGTTTAAGGTCATTAGCTTATACACACAAGCAGCTACTACCACACTCATCTAAACTAGAAGCCATAGAAGCCACAGAATCATTTAGGTTGAACTTTTTTTTTTTCATTTTTTTGAGGGAGGAGTGTGTAAAAAGTCAAGTCATCAGCATTTAAAAATAATCGCAAGGTACACTTCACTGTCACCTCTTACCTTATGTAAAGACTCAGCAGGATCATATTTTGGTCCTAAAACAAAGATCTTTTGCCCTTTTTTTACCACGCCACTGAACACTCTAGCAAAAGCAATGAAAGACTCTTTGTTGTCTTCTTCCTGTTTCATTGCCTTTGAGGGCACAGTCTCCACTTGACCAGTGAGAGGTTGTTCTTCACCTAATCAAAGTCAGAAAAATACATTAAGTATAAAAGCAGTTTCTGCGCCTCAACTGAGTCATCTTTGTAATAATTAAACTTATACTTTCATAAAAACCTAAAGGAATTAAAGTTGTATTGTCATAAAGCATGTTAGTAACACGTCCATAAGAAGCTAAACAAAGAGTAGCTGTTTTCTAACAGCAGAAATGGCACAGTTTTCTAACAGTCAGCTAAACACACCTGAATCTTGCTAGTGTAGACGCAACATTCAGCCACTGGACCTTTCTACTGATGATGAAAATTACTTAATTTTTCATCAGAGCATCATCGATCTTCACTGACTCAAAAGCAGTGAGACCAAGCACATTCTCAGGCTTCAGGAACAGGTCTCCACAGCACTACTACAGCACTTGAGTAATTTCAGCTTTCTTACAAATTCCTCCTCACTCTTCATTCAGTTCCATCTATTGAGCTGTTAGGTCTGGCATGTGGATGATTGATTGTAGGGCAGACAACCCCCTTGACAACACCTAGACAGTAGTATTAAACTTCCTCAGAGAAAAACGGATAGCAGAGCACTACGTACCTTTTGCATTACCAGTGTTTCCAGTTACTTCAGATGATTTTTCACTTGGGGGCTTTTCTGAAAGTTCCTGTCCTTGACTTGCTGCCAATTTTTCTGCATGCCTTTGTTTTGCAAGTTCACGCCGATGAGCTATTTCTTCTGGAGTTAAAGGCCTGCATTGTATTTTAAAACAAGAATTTTGGACATGTAATTTATTTTAAAATAAATCAACCCATAATAATTAGAATACTATATTTGACATAAATAAAAACTTATGCAGACTGACTTTGGTTTCCATAATATTATATATTTTAAGTCAACCAAATCTTTCTCCACCATGTATAGCAAGAGGTCACCATGTCAAATTTGTGTTTATTTTGCTACAATAAGCCAAGTTTCTCCCACTGATGTGTGAATTCTATTTTTTTTCAGAAATGACCCAAGCCAATTTTCAAGAGTGCTTCTTACAACATGTCCAGTATGTTATGCTGAGCTAAAATGACAGCTCAGACTAAGCACACAATAGAGTAATCTAATCTTTTCTATACCAAGACTGTTAGAAAAAAACACAAGACTTGCTGAAATACACAGAGATCACATACTGTTATTTTAAATTATTTATGGCATCTTAATCATTTTAAGGTTGTCTGTGCACCAAGTGTTCAAATACTTCTGTATAACTCCATGAAGGACAGAGGATTTAAAAATGAGACCACAAAAGTTTAATATTCTGATGTAATTTCTATGAACTCACTAGTAAATCCTGATTTATTACAAAGTGCTTTAACATAAGATTTAAAGCTATACATAATAACAATTAAAGAACGCCAATATCATTAGGCAGAAGGCAATATAAAGAGACTTGGTTTTAAAGGCAACAGTTTTCAAGTACTTTAAACAGCAAGTTAAACATACAGGAAATCTAACACATCTACTTAGAATTGTTCATTTTATTTGTAAATATGTCCCTGAATAACATATATACATGAGGTTATTTTCCAGTTTCATAAACTCCAACTCCTTCCAATGTGCCCTCTATTCCTATTAATTTCCCATATAAAAGAGCTGGACCTGTGATTCTGCTATAATCATTATGGATACTCTGAAGAACAATCTATCTAGTAGTTTCAATAGTGACATGTCAAGTTTGTGTCTGGAACCAGAATCATAGGATCATAGGATGTTAGGGGTTGGAAGGGACCCAAGAGATCACCGAGTCCAACCCCCCTGCCAGAGCAGGACAAAACTATCTAACACAGATCACAGAGGAACGCATCCAGGCAGGCCTTATTTGTTTTCACTGGGAGCAATGGAAATACAGAACGCTTTAAATATATAGTGTTTTCCAGCCTTAATAAATACTTCATTTCCAAAATAGTAGCCAGGGCAATTTTTAGTATTATATGAATATTCTTAATAGAATTCTCACAGAAGAAACAAAATAATACTCAGTTCAATAAATCACACATTTGTGCAACACAATTGCACAGACTAATCAGAAAGACTTAGCTCTTGAATTGTTCATTGTGAACATAATCCCGCAGTCAAACCTCATCTAGATGACGTGTTCTTATGGCAGCACTCGCCCACGTGAGTCAGTTCAGTTGAGTGTACCAAGCACAGGGTCTGGTGAAAACAACATGAAAACTAAACTGCCCTAGTAGTAGTTTTTGCTTGGTTAGTGGCCTTGGATAAGACACTTGCTCTCTTTAATTTCCACACTTACATAAACAGTCCAAAATCTCCTGATCAGCAACAGTAGCAATGAATGATAAGAGGAAGGAACACTACCAGTGAGAAGAACTGCAGCAGTGATTTTTCTTTACAGAACACGTGTGTAAATATGATCTCTACTAGAAACAAAAC
The DNA here is from genome assembly GCA_013400115.1 of Rhinopomastus cyanomelas. Classification (NCBI taxonomy): domain Eukaryota; kingdom Metazoa; phylum Chordata; class Aves; order Bucerotiformes; family Rhinopomastidae; genus Rhinopomastus; species Rhinopomastus cyanomelas. The sequence goes on along the minus strand of VXBP01002341.1, from coordinate 184,578 downwards.
AAAAAATCCCTATTCCAACTATTCTACATTTCCAAATAGGGTAACAACCCATCAGTTAAGTTAGGTCAAAATTTTTATGAGTAGCCATTAGATGAATTTACTGGATATTTATTCTATGAGAAGGAAAATCTTAAATAGATTATGGGGCTGAGACCACCACTTTACTGGTCACTGCTAGTTAAGGTTTTGGTGTTTATACCGTAATAAGGATGCAGACCACCACTTTACTGGTCACTGCTAGTTAAGGTTTTGGTGTTTATACCGTAATAAGGATGTTTCTGCGCAAGCAACATTTTTGGCAAGAGACTTAATTAAAAAATATTATTGAGAGCCTTCACTTAATCAAAATTCGTGCTAGAATTTGAGGAAATAACTTGGAACAAAGTTACCAGTTCTACCTTGAATACAAATGGTCGGCTCAGAAGAATAAGAAAACTACACCTAAATTAGAAATATCTCTAAACATTACCTAAGAGAGGCCCTCAGGCTAGTTTCAGAATTTGAAGCACAAAGTTTCAGAACACAGAACCAGGGACAGGCACATTACACATCACATAAAAGGCAAAAACAATAGAAAATTGCCACTACAAACTTCCCAGCAGCAGCTATTCTTTGTTTGCTTTTTCCTTTTTTTGTGTTTTCAAAGTCTTAAACAATGACTGTATCAGAATTAAGAATATGCATCTCTTAAATGAGGGATAGTGTGGTATTTCTGTTTCATTTATCTTAGCACAAAAGAGTGGGGCTTAACAATACAAAAAACACAAAGCAGATGGTAAAGAACTTTTTGATTATTTTCTCCCCACCCACCTCAAAGGCAGCTGTTCAAAGCTATTTAATAGTTTGGAACATCTGAAAAATTCTCAGAGGGGGAGTACAGATGAGATATCCAAAAGGTGTTACAAATGCAGTCCATGTACAAAGAAACAGTGTACAAATGAAGACATACGCAAGGATGCCAACAGATTTAATTATGCAAAAATAGCTTTTCATTTGTTCAATCTATCTCAAGAGTGAAAGAAAAAAGCCTGGTCACATTTTTCCCAGTATTTTTAAAAGTGTTGGTGTTATTTAGGTGTAAGACAGTCCTAATCACACATGCTAAAGGTACTTTAAAATTCGGAATGCACTGGCGAAGGTTACAATATATGTACCAGAACAGTTAAATATACTCTCCATTTGATACGAGGTTGACTGACTGTAGGCTGGGACTTTAGCTAGCAGGTACAACCATTACTTCCACCCCAGTTTCCATCAGCATCAATTTCTATAAAATTAGTCGCTCCCTACAGTATCATTAGAAACCACACAAAGATAACATTGTCAAATAAAATCTTATATAGAATTGTAACACACTCGAGCAGAACACAGGACAAGATTACTGCACATACGATACTGGGTCTGTGACAAAAGCGGTTTCAAATTAGACCCCAATTTATTCAATTTCTCCAGTTGGCAAAACTAGTCAGAAGGGATATCAGTTTTGAACAAATGCTACCTAAATCAGAAGAAAGACACTCTGTCAAGGCTTTTCCCTCCCCTTGTTTCACTTTATAAGAAAGTTACTTTAGGAAACCTAGTAAGAAGTTGGGGACATCCTGGTACCATATAAAAGTAAAATTTCAAATCTTCTCAAAGGTAAGTATTAGCTGCCTATATGTTATAACCTGAACAAAAATTGTTTCTCCACCTACTGGGGAAGTAGCAGTGTTGTAACAACTGACAAACTGTTATTTAAACGGTAAAGGCAAAACTGAGCTGGTTTAGCATAGAACCTATTAATGTTAAAAGTCACCTTCTAGGATGTATTAGTTGCCAACAGCAGTCTCAAAGGAGGTTGTTTTAATTAAAAATCTAACCTCCATTACCATTTACTGTACACCCTGGACTTAGAAGAGCTTTTTTGCTTTTCCCAGCCTACACTTGAAAACTACGACAAGCAGATGGCAGAAATAAGACAAACTGTAAAAAAAAGAGAAGTCAATTTGCAGCTTCTGAGGTATTAACAAAAAGGCAACATTACCTGAAGTCTTAGGTAATGTTAGTAAGCCTTACAGAAGGGAAGAGAGAAAGTAGCACGGATTTACTTTCTTTTCCTCTTTAAGTAGAAGAGTGTCAGTATTGCTAAAAAACTCCAAAATCAGATATTTTACATCTTTAGCATGGTTTAAGACTCTGGCCACTCTGCCCCAGCAAAGGATGCCAGTAACATAGCAGGTTGGTCCATCACTCAAACATCAAAACAAGAACAATTACACTCCTCAAAATTACACGTAAATGGAACACATAACCCATGTTAATGCTCTTAAACAGGTCAACATGAAACTATTAATCAACATAGCGAATACAGTCTTTGTTCTTCCCATACAACCATCACTCAGTTGTGTTAAGTACAATCTTCACTGTGTATGTAGCACACAGTGGCCAATGCAATTCAGGGCGTGTGCTTAGGAACTACGCGTAAGGGTTATCGGAAGAAGGAAAGCTTATGCATGAAGCAGAGTACACTAAATTAAATTACACAGAATGAAAGAAACCAAACCAACCCGACAACAAAGACCTGCAGTTGCAAACTTGTCTTTTTTCTTTAAATTTTGATTACAACCTTGCAGATATGTCCAAGACTTTCTGTATCTGGCTACGTAACTTCTCTTTAGCCTCTGTTTCATCCTCAACATGTCAAAGTATCTTGAACCTCTTAACAAATATAAGAAGTCATTATTAGTGCAGTCCTTCTCTGGTAACCAGAGCATACATCCCAGAAAGCAGATGAAGCACAAACAGGACAGCACTGCTGTGCTACATCAGTCAGTACCTGAGCAAGAACACTTGTTTCAGACACATTCTAAGAACTCAAGGCAAAACTGCACCATCTAGTGTCGGGCCAATCTGTAAGTGCAGTGCATCTTTTCCCCAAATTCAATCTTTGTGCAACAAAGATTGTGATTGAAGATTCTTTAGATAAGCATGGTAAGAAAAAAATGAGGTAAGCAGAGTGTGGAAAAACCTAAGACAGCAGTAAATCTTTCAATAATTACTGTAACAACATTATCATTTTCCGTACAAAGATCTAAAATCGCAATTGGTCTAATTTAGTAGGAAGATTAGTATATAGTGATAACCCCAGAAAAACATTGAAGGGTCAGTGAAATACCAAAGTTGACTACTGAAAATGCTCCAGAGGCTTAAGAGAGATGAAAGGTTAAGATGATTTTCCTGATTTTTAAACATCTTTATAAACTCTTCGGTAAAAAAGTAGATGGCTTCGAGAGAGAAATAGTGCAGCTATTTCAGGGAAACGAAATCAAGGAGTAGCTACACCTTGGGGAAAATAAGATGGTTGTTAAACAATGTAAAGTTGTTACAAAAGATCTTCTGAATCTCCAGAAGAAAATCTCTGTAAGTGTCTTAATGTCTGTCAGTTCTAGACAGAAAATTAGTCAACAGTTAAGATTACTTTAATTAACCCACTTTATTCTGCACTTGCAATGGATTGGATGATCACATCGTTGTTATTTATGCCAGATTTGACGGGAAGTGCTTCTTAGTCTAACACAAGCTGTTACGATTATGTCAGAACAACCTTACTGACAAACTAAGAAAGCATTAGAAATCAATCATCTTTTCCAGCTACCATCCTGAAACAGCATACAATGCATGCATCGGCATGATGTATTTGGACAAAAATACTACTCTCCAACAGAAGGCACTTTTACTCCTCAACAAATTTATTAAATCTTCCAAAATGAATGGTTAAACAAACCATCTCTTGAAATCATTCAGATAATTTCTGCTTGCTGAGAAGATGTAACTGCCTCTCAAGAATTCCTTATTTCTTCATGGATAGAAAAATTTATCCATGCTTGCAACGTAACATCTTTCCCTTAAGTATCTAGCTTAGATCTAAATGTTAAACGTTACATTTTTCTTACCTTGGTTTATTTTGTGGTAACACTTTCGCATCAACAGGAAACATTTTAGAAACAAAAACAATAACTGGGGCAGTTTCTTCACTACTGCACTTCATAAAAGCTGAAAAAAACCACAAAAGGAAGTTATTTGTACAATTTTTTCCCAACAGTATGGGCAAAACCACAGCTTTCCATGGATTTTATAGGAATTACTTTTTATTTTCTATGTCAAAGGATAATGAGACAAAACATAAAATTACTGTAGCTGAATCATTTGGCATCTCCAAGTTCGCGTCGCAATAAAACAAAAGGAGCAAACTATAAAAGTAGAACTCTTCATAACAAACTGCACATAGTCCAAGTGAATACATTGGCTTGAAATTTAGACTTGAGTTCACAAACTGGTTTAGACTTTTGTCTAAACTTTTTAGTTTTTGGAATGAAAAGCCAGAGAACTTAGCATTAAGACCGAGCTACCTATTCAGTTCCTCAAGATAGTCTCTCCCTCCTCTCTAACTAAAGGAGGAAATGCTGCCAATGGCCAGACGCTCATGCTTTCATGAAATTGTAACGAGCTAGCAGCAATGACGGTTACTCCTCAAAGCGTAAAAATTCCAAACATAATTCATTTTAAAGTCACAAAACTTGCACAAACTGCTTTTCATTCAACTCAGAACACATTATCAAATCCAAAGCAGACACTATACTACTGAAAACTTCTAACAGTTTCAGAAAATAGTCTTCTCATACACTTCTCCTTTGTATCTGATTTATGAAAATATTATACTAGTTACAGTTTGCTTAAGCAAAGGAAGTAGCACAAAAAGGCAAGATGTTCACTAAATGTGAAGCACACCTTTTTCGTAAGCAACAGCAGTAAAATCCTCTACTCTACCGAACAAGAACACTGTTTGGAGAATACAACGTTTGCAAATGTTCACTAAAGGATGATACTACCAGCAGTCTTGCCCCAGGAAACAACTCCTACTGGTCTGTCAACTGGACATTCACATCTCACTCTGAATTGACATTGCACAACTCATTCCTTTAGATTTCCTGAAGCTCTCTTCAAAACATTGTTCTATAAACACCCTTCACCACACACATAAAGCTAAAACAGGGTTTCAGTGCTACTAGCTTAGGCATGGTATCTTGTAATTTTTACTAAACTTGAAATACCAGAGAACATTTACTACTTTAAAACAAAATGGCATTATGTTATATTCTGTTCAGTTAGAAAGAATCAAAAATCATACACAGAATCATAGAATCATAGGGGATTGGAAGGGACCTCAAAAGATCATCTAGTCCAGTCCCCCTGCCACAGCAGGCTCACCCGACTGGAGAAGCCATGGAATCAGAGTCACTCACGGTAGGAAGGAACCATCATCCAGTTCCAACCCCCTCAGCACAGGCAGGGACACCCCACCCTAGACCAGGCTGGCCAGAGCCCCATCCAGCCTGGCCTTAAACACTTCCAGGGATTTTGCCCCCTACAAATCTATCTGAAAAGATCATTCACAGATCACAGAATGTTACAGGTTGGAAGGGACCTCAAAAGATCATCTAAATCCAACCTCCCCTGCTGGAGCAGGGTCAGCCAACAGTACTGTCTCAAGATGCCCTACATCAGGCTTGAACCCATGACCCCAGGAATTCAGAGTCCCATGCTTTACCCACTGAGCCAACCAGGTGCCCATTCAAGAACACACTTTTTCAGATTACCAAATCTGGGAGAAATGTGTCAGTTGTTTTTATTTAAATTTCCTAACTCACGGAAGAGATCACCACGTAGAAATATGAGCTTTTGGCTCACCAGAGAGCACTACATCCCTATCATCAGCTTCAATTTCGATTTTCAATTCTACTAAATACTTGATTCTGCATCAGCAGTTCTCATCTTTCTTTCAGCAAGAGAACTCAGGAGAAGTTCCTCCTTCCAAAGCATCACAAATTTATGAAGGACATAGGTGAACAAAATGTTTATATCTATAAATAATTCAAAGACAGAAAAAGGAATATGAGCAACTTGCAAGCTCTCCTGCATCCTACCCTGTACACTAAATTTATTTTCATTGCTGCCTACATACAGTTTTTCTACCTACCGTAAAGTTAAATCATTGAACAGTCTTTCCTGTCCCTATTAAAATTTTATAGCACAGGACTTGATATCAAACTTTCACTTGCTTACTTTTGCATACTGACGTGTCAAAGTTCATCACAACAGCCTCTGAGTACAATTCTAAACCATTCTTGAGGAGCAACTCATTTAAAGCTGGAAACTCTGACAGAACTGGACTGACGGAACTCAATGAAGTAGATGACAAATCTTAAACTAACCAAAAATATCAGGATTTCACATCTTAATACTCCAAGTAACAACATAAATGTATCAGTTGTCCTGGAAGTCCTCAGCAAATAAAAACAGCAGCCAAATCTCAGTTATGTCATTCTGAAATATGGAATAAGAAATCCAAGTTACACCTTAAACTACAACTTCAACTTGAATTTTGAAGAAATTAGCTGCATCTTACTAAATTCTTTTCAGTACAAAAACTACTTAGCAATAAAAAAAAAAAAAGCGGGTTTTTATTTTAAATTACCAGAAGTTTGGTCTCGTTAATCAATAATCTTGTAAAAATGAACTCCAAAATCAAACCCCTACTGGACAAAAAAATAATGATTTTAATATAGAACTTGGTGTAATATTCAATTCTCGATTACATGAGAACTACAGTTTAGAACTGAAAAGCAATATTAATCTTACACCCTTCCAAAATGCCCACTTTCAGAGTCTTAGACTTTACTTCACCAGCAACTGGAGTTGCCTAAAAACCATGAATATACAGGACTGAAAAAAAACTTATGGCCATAAAAAGAATGCATAATACTATGGCAGGCCACTGACAAACACCAAAGCTACTACAGTAACCGTACAAGTAAGTAGTTTACTACAAAACTTACGGTCCACAAAGAAGCAAAACCACCAAGATAAAAACAACCTTCGTGTTAATGAGAGAACACCTACTCACCGCTTTTCAGTTCCTGAGTTTCTGGTGGCAAAGAATCAAATGTTCTAGCTCCAACACACATGAGCTTTTCCACTCTCTCTGCTGTGATATCAAGAGGACTAGGAAGTTTATTACACACCATGGCTAAAGCACACTGCTAAGGATACATTATATTTCCTTACTGAATGCAAATAAGAGGAATACAAATACTTCTTTCCAGTGTTTGTTTCTTTAAATCATGTACTAACTGCCAGAAACAACAGACAGCCTAAAATCCAGCTCTGTTACAGATACCTAACTTAATAATACAAGTGAGGAAATAGGTCCAGCTAGAATAGGCACAGATGTCATAAAGAGAGAAACAAATCACACAGTGAAATAGAAGAGCACTCTTTGAAGCCTGAGAACTGCCAATAGTACAAAAAGTAGTATCTTTCTTAAGGATACAAAGGACTGCATCAGATATTGGTAGCCACTGACTACAAATGGCATTAAGATGAACTTTAGGGTCTGCATGCCGTGACTCTCGTGCACCAATTTTCAATCCCAAAGAGGTGACTATCTTTTCAACTTTTTCTTTGTCTCTGTAAGAAAAAAAAATAAATACATGAAAAATCATAGCAAAGTTACATAAGAAGCATCTAAAACATTTATCTGTGTATTCAAAAAAAACCCCAAAACCAAACATCACAGCACATGAAAGATATTCCAAGAAGTTTAGAACTTCTCACCTTTTCAGAACAGCTTCATACAGACTCCATATATTATCCAGCACCAGCTGCACGAACAAAGGTTTCTTTCCTTTTGACTGATAGAACATAAAGATACAGTAAACTATCAGCAACTCCTCTTTTATACAGTAGGCTTGAGACTGTATTTTTGTGATCATTTTCATAAGCAGCATGTAAAAACTTCATTCGAAATCAAGACAGTTATCTGTTTCTACACAAGATCACCAAGGCACAAAATAAACTTCAAATTTTGAAGTGAAAGACAAGGACCTAATAAACAGATTATGTCTCCCTTGAGACTCTCTATCAACCTCTCTATTAATCCTCACCTATAAGAGCATAAAAAGATCATAATTCAGTAAAAACTTGGAGACTCCCTTTTCCTAACTTCTAGTGGCAGGAACACAATGCAAAAGCGGCATAGTTTTCAGTCCACGATTTTGGCAGAGCATTCAGTGGGATTTCAGCCAAAAAGGTATTTTCATAATTCTATATCCTAAGATAAATACAAATATCCTGAAGCCTTAGCTATTGAAGGACTCTTCAATAAGGATTCTCTCACTGGACACAGACTCATTCACTAGTATTGTTTCTACAGTGTAGGTCTTCCACACATCTTGGGTATTTTACTTGATGCTGAATCAACAGTGCAATAGACACTGTCTATTACACTGTTGTGTATTACAGCAATGTGTCGGTGTCTATTACAGGCCACCAGATGAGAATGTGGAAGTTGGTGAGGTCTTCTACAGGCAGCTGACAGCAGCCTCACAGCTACAGGCCCCGGTTCTCATGGGGGATTTTAACTACCCTGATATTTGCTGGAAGACCTACTCAGCCAGCCACCCACAGCCCAGGAGGTTCCTTCAGTGCACTAGTGATAACTTTCTGATGCAAACGGTGAAGGTGCCCACTAGGACAGGAATGCTGCTGGATCTTGTACTCACCAATGAGGAGGATCTGGATGAATCAGTGAAGGTTGAGAGCAGCCTTGGTTGCAGTGACCATGAGATGGTGGAGTTCAGGGTCTCGTGTGGTAGGAACAGAATACCTAGCAGAATCACAACCCTGGACTTCAGGAGGGCCAACCCATGTGACAGGGTACTGGCAGGTAAAGGGGCTCAGGGTAGCTGGTTAACATTCAAAGACTACTTCTTTCAAGCACAAGAAAAGAGCATCCCAACAGGAAAGAAGTCAAGGAAGGGAGCCAGAAGACCTGTGTGTTTAAACAGGGAGCTGATGGGCAAACTGAAGAAGAACAAGCCTATAGGTCATGGAAGGAGAGGATGGCCACTTGGGGTTATTATAAGGCTCTGGTGAGAGAATGTAGAGATGCAACTAGGAAAGTCAAGGCCTTCTTGGAAGTAAACCTTGCAAGAGAGGTCAAGGGCAACAAAAAGGGCTTCTTCAAATACATTGCAGGTAAAACTAAAACTAGAGGCTGAATGAGGTGGGTGCCCTGGAGACAGAGGATACAGAGAAAGCAGAGACACTGAACACCTTCCTTGCTTCCATCTATACCTGGAGACAGAGGACACAGAGAAAGCAGAGACACTGAACACCTTCCTTGCCTCCATCTATACTTCTGGGGCCTGTCCTGACTGCTGAGACTCCGGAGGAAGTTGAGGCAAGAGAGGAGCTTGTCTTGGTTGATGAGGACTTGGTTAGGGATAAGTTGATCAAACTGGAGATACACAAATCCATGGGCTCTGATGGGATGCACCCACGTGTACTAAGGGAGATGGCACAAGTCATTGTTAAGCCACTCTTCAGCATCTTTTCTAAGTCATGGGGATCAGGAACGGTGACTAGGGACTGGAGGATAGCAAATGTCACTCCAATCTTCAGAAAAGGAAAGAAGGAGGACCCAGGTAACTATAGACCGGTCAGCTGGACCGTGAAGTGGCTGCAGTATAGAAGCCAGAGAAAAGTGGTCAATGGGACAGAGTCTAGTTGGAGGCCTGTATCTAGTGGAGTGCCCCAGGGATCAGTGCTGGGACCAGTCCTGTTCAATTTATTCATTGATTACTTGGATGAGGGATTAGGGTGCACTGTCAGCAAGTCTGCTGATGACACAAAGATGGCTGGTGTTGCTGACACCTCAGCAGACTGTGCTGCCATTCAGCAAGACCTGGATAGGCTGGAGAGCTGGGCAGGGAGAAATGTAATGAAGTATAACAAGGGCAAGTGTAGTCTTGCATCTGGGTAGGAACAAGCCCGGGTACTAGTATAGGTTGGAGAATGACCTTTTGGAGAGCAGTGTAGGAGAAAGGGACAGGGGGGCCCTGCTGGACAGCAGGATGCCCATGAGCCAGCAGTGTGCCCTTGTGACCAAGAGGGCCAACAGCATCCTGGGGTGGATCAGAAGGGGGGTGGTTAGCAGATCAAGAGAGGTTCTTCTCCCCCTCTACTCTGCCCTGGTGAGACCACATCTGGAGAATTGTGTCCAGTTGTAAGGCCCCTCAGTTCAGGAGGGGTGTGGAGCTGTCTAAAGGAGACCAGCATAGAGCAACGAGGATGATGAAGGAAGTGGAACACTTCCCTTACAAGGAGAGGCTGAGGGAACTAGGTCTCTTGAGCTTGGAGGAGACTGCGGGCTGCTCCCATTGATATTTATAAATATTTAAAGGGTGAGTGTCAGGAGAATGGAGCCAGGCTCTTCTCAGTGTCACCTAGTGACAAGATGAAGGGTAATGGTTGTAAGCTGGAACACAGGAGGTTCCACATCAGTATGAGAAGGAGCTTCTTCACAGTGAGGGTAACAGCACTGGAAGGGGCTGCCCAGGGGAGTTGTGGAGTCTCCTTCACTGGAGACGTATAAGACCTGCCTGGATGTGTTCCTGTGTGACTTGGTCTAGGTGATCCTGCTGTGGCAGGATTGGACTAGATGATCTTTTGAGGTCCCTTCCAATCCCTAAAGATTTTATGAATCTGTGAAGCTGAAAGGTCCCTTATTTTGCAAACAGAAGCACTTCAGAGCAACTGTTAATAAGCATTGTACATAAGCTATCTTTCCTGCAGCTTTTGAATGGTCAGTTTTCTCAGAATGTACTCTTGTCCAATGTCTGATGCAAGGCTATCCTACTGAATTTACAACTCCCCTTTCACTTAACATCAGTGAACTGAAGCAAATTTTCAGAATATCCTATGAGAAATAACAAAAAAGCAACACCACCTCTACAATAAAATAAACCCCAAATGATATTTCTGACAAGCTCCTTACCTGATCACCTTTCATTATCTTCTTTGCTTTTGTATTTAAATAATAATCTCCCCATAAAGTCTTCAGAAGTACCGCACGCTTGATTCCAATCTTTTGGCTGTACAGTGTGGCAAAATGCTCAATTCTGAAAGGAAACAAAAAGCACTTTGATAGAAGTGCAATGCTGTTTACATCAACTTATCAGGCGAATAAACAGCTTAAGCGAAAATCACACATAAAGCTCAAATCCTTGTTTTACTCCAATTTTTCCAATTGACTTTAGGTGTAGCAGCAAACTCTGGTTTCAAGTCCGCTTCAAGGTTGAACTGGTTTAGTTCAAACAAATATTTGTGCACTAAGACACTTAAATCCCCCTCTTTTATTCAAAAGCATAAAAAGATTTACATATTCATGTGATGACTCAAAACTTATTCTAGGAAAGACACATTTAACTACAACCTGTAACCAGAAGAGTGAAGTTGAAAAGAAGTATTCTTTTGAGACACACTTGAGACATCAGATGGCTGCAATTACTTTTTAAATTAACTACTTAGGCACCTCTCGGTATTTGAATCATTGCTTTAATAACGAGCAAAACCCAGGAAATAATATAAAAACTGCAATGTCCTAATTGTCTTATAAAGCAAATTATGCTGATCAGTGGACCCCCCTGAGTTAACAAAAGCAAGCTGATTATGACTTAAAGGGGAAGTCCTGAACATTTTATGGTTTCTTTGCTGAAAATGTTCACTAAGCAGTAATAGAAATAACTCAGCATATTTGCTCTTTGCACACAGAAACAAAAATACACACTTCTAAACAGAACACTCTGATTTACAAATCAATGATAACTGATGAGCACATCTTTGAAATCCAGAACTTAAAATTCTATCTACCTGAAGAAAGACCTGTCCACATCAGCGAGACCAAAGCTATGAATTTTGAACTACAACAAAGCTCTGAACCAGGAGCATACCTTCAAGACTCTTGTGCCAGCAGCTCCTGCGTAAGTATTTATGGCATTTTTCAACATTTGCAGATTATGAGAAAAACGTATGTATTAATTGCAATGGATGAGGCTGGCACTGTCTAGTGGCTTACGTTTTCCTGCTGCAACAAGTCATAACATTTTGAGGACTAGAATCTACAACCACACAGCTGAAGTAAAGGCTTTCCTCAATTAATGAGATGCTTCACTGATCAGTATTTCACCACATGATGCTCCTGGCAGTCCAGAAGTACCTAAAGACACTACCTAACTACGTAAAAGTGTTCCTTCCCCACCACATGCTTAGCATATGATTTCTCAGAACTAGGGCCTGTCAGTTCTCCATAAGAAACCAGTACCAGAAAACCAACAGTCTGCATTCAGCTTCAACAAATACATGAAAACATTTTCAGGATGCAAGGTAAAATTAAGAATTAGGACAGGCATAAATAACAAAAGTAGCAGACAGAAGTCCTGTGACTTGCCCATGCTGAAGGCAGTTTTGTGGCATAGAGAATACATTAACACACGAGTCTACTGTGTAATGCACAGAGTCTGATCCAGATCCACCAGGACAATACTAATATCCCCTGACTAAGCGAGGTACATGAATGGTTTTACGTGAGATACAGTCTTGTACATGGGTAGTTCAGTAAACTTATTCTTTAGAAAGTTTTAATACATAAAGCAGAAGAGGATGAAGACTTGGGGACTCTCAGCAAATATGATATTTAGACTCATGGTTAATAAAAAGCATTATATGATTTCTAGGTTCACCTTGTATCAAAACAGCACTGACAAAGATCAAACAGAAACCCTCTCTAGTATATCCATATACCAGTCACAGAAACAAGGGCAGGTTATACCAAGTGACCATTTTTTCCCTTGCATTTGAAACTAAATTACAACCAATATTTAGATTACAGCCTTACAGAAACCTTAAAGTTCAAGCCAATCAACAAATATTTCATGTGGCAGTGAGGTAGAAAATAGAAAAAAACAACTAAACCTTGTCCAGTTATTATTCCACTTCAGATTACCCCCAATATGTATCATTCATTATCTATCACACATTCCACTCTGCAGAAATCAGACCAAGTGCAAAGGCTTCGGGGGAAAAATAATTGAAAATAGAAAATTAACAGAAGGTATTACTTCTGATAACAGTAAACTAAGGATTCTCAAGCCCTAAGCACTGTTGTAGAAAAATTTTCTTTTCCACCTCTTGGTATATTCACCAATATTATTACAAATGAAATACATAACCCAGAAGCACATCAGGGAGTAAACCGTATCAAACACACCATACCGAAGTATTTGTGCCAACCTTCTGTACTGGAGAAACAAATCAATTTTCTGACACATTTTAATTTTACCTGCAGAGAAATTATCAGAGGAAAATAACTATCTAAATCTCACTTTCACAAATGATCTTGCTATATTTGCCTGTCATTTAAGAACAACATACCTGCTTTCTCATTACAAAGGTGATCAGTGTTTTTATGACCACATGCTTATATCAGACTATAGTTCTGTAATCTATAAAATCTTAATAGTTGATCATTTACTTGCAAATACCAAATAGTTTGATCTAAAGAAATAGCTTCTAAATTGCTTTCCAGTTTATAATTCTACTTATCCTATCAACATACACCACTGTATCACTTTCAAGAATTTTTCTTAATGTTTAGCATTTTTCTTAATGTTTAGCATTCCCTGGCAGCCTACTTAGAATACTAATGCAAAGCCAAAGCCACCTTTGAACTTCCCAAAACAAAAATTTAGCTTTTGTTTTCATTTATTCCCTTTCAGAGGTTTTGTCAGTAGCTGAAACTGGCACAAGTAAGCTGTTGATTGACCAATGTTTATTCACATGCTACAAAAACAGTAGAGGGCTCTAAGTCCTTTCAACATCTGCTAAATAACATACTCACAGTTGCAGTTTTAACTTGAACCAGTTCGTAACAGTTGTATCCCAAACAAGGTGTATAACAACTAATTCATTTTTCCAAGGAGTTTCAATGAAAACATACAAGTCAGGAGAGTAAAAGGCTACAGAAATCAAAATACTGTCTCCCTGCACTTCATAAAACAGAAGAGTGACTGTGGGAACCAACCATATAGGAACAGAGGACTTCACGAGTGCTAACGCACAAGTCACCAAGGTGCCAGAAAACCTTCATTTCTGAAGGCTGATCTCCCCTCACTCACATTCTCTGTGGAATGTCTCTCCTTCAGACTAAAGAACATGTCAGGTTTAAAGATTTGTTTTCACTTTCCTTACTCACATAGACTCTGACTTTTCATTTCATAAATCATTATTGCTCATTACAAATAATTAAATCAGCATGGCCCATTTTATTTTCTCTTTCTTCTGCAGTAACGTTTGTTAAGACTATAAAATACGCATTAAACTTTATTTACCAGCTTGACTTTTATTTAAAAACCCTGGAGCTTACTTTTTCGGTAATGCTTTGCAACACTGCAGGCTGTGCAATGCAGGTACAGGGCTCGATAGACTGAGCGTATCTTTTAATTACGCTTTCATGCTGAAGACGACGGCTCCACCTTGTGGCTAGCTGTCAGAACATGCGCAACCTTTGCACTGGCCTGCTGCCCTTTGAAACTAAGAGAACTGAAAATCAGAGCTGATCAAATACAGTAACTCAGAAGATTTTCAGAAAATTTTTTATCCCCAAATTCTCACATTTACTTAAACATTCCTACAACTTTCTGTAGCAAATGCTGAAACAGAAATATAAAGACACTGGATATGACAGGTAAGAAAAGCACTTGAACGAAGAATCGAAAAACACTAGATTAAATCGTACAGAAAAAACAAATCACAGTAATGCTGTCATCCCAGACTGGACTACGCTGAACCAGACAGCACTGCCCTGATGCAAGCTGCCTGTCTGAGGCTTGTTATGAATGTCACTGTCCATGCAGTTGGAAGTTCCAACCCACTTCTGAAACAGCTCCTGTACTGCCACAGTTTTTGCCCTAGTCTATTACAGCCCAGTCAGTGTCAACAATTATTCAAATTCTAAGCTTATGAGGCTAGGCTGGACATTACAGTGGGCTCAACAGCTGCTGTGAGAGTAAAACAGGGGTCTCTCTCACACAGACGAGAGCAGGCAGTAATTTTCATCACTACTAGTGTTTATAATAGAACTGATTATATACAGTTGCATATCCCAGAGGAATATGTGTATTTAGGAATATGAAACAACTGAAAAATACGTCTCAGACTTACCCAAAACCCCAGCCGTCAACTGCACTTGCAAAGACCACATTTCCATGGTCTGGTGAAAAATAAAGATGTGAATCATCAGTGTCTTCCAACCCAGCACTCCAGTCATAAATCTGATCTCCTGGAGCTGTGTCTGAAATACTTTCACTTTCTGTTTCTTTCTCAGCTCTTTCTTCTAAGACTTTAGAGGTAAAGAGTGTTGCGGTGACTGCATTGATCTACAGAAGGATATGTAAAAAAATTAATCCACTCTTTCACAGGCCTTGCAAATAAAATGCAGTTCCCCCCACCCTCCAAAACACAAAAAAGAGGCATTTTGACAAGACCCACAATGTAAGAAAAAATTAGAAAAACAGTGCTGCTGCCCTAAATTTATTCCAGCCATATGGCAATGAAAATGAAAGTCTCAATTCATGACTAGAGAGAGGGAAGGAAAAAAATAAAATCTGCTGCATGAACATGACACTATAGCAAGAATACCTGTTCTAAGATATTCTTAAGATGCAAGTATGCTTCCTGAGGGGTGAGCTTGAGCTCCACAATCAAGCGATCGATTTTATTGATCACCAATACTGGACGTATGTTTTCTAGCCATGCTTGCCGCAGAACTGCTTGAGTCTATTAAGAAGAAAATAGTTTAAAAAAATCCATTACAGAAATCTTGATTCCGCATAAGAGACTGAATGTTAAAAGAGAATTATAAGAAAATATGGAATTCAAGTAACCCTATAATAAAATAAGCATATAATAAAGAACAGGTTGACATTCAAATCGTAAATTTGACTCTTACAGTACACAGTGTTAACCAACTAAAAAATTCTGCAGAATAGTGGAATTTCATGGCAAAAACATCCATAACAAAACAAACCCTCTTTACAGAGGTAATGAAAAAATGCAGTATTTTTGTATATTTTTTCACTTGTAATGTCCTGGAAGTACACATAAAGGTATCATTTCCCTCAAGGTATTTTTTTCTTCCCTACATAAATATTCCATTACCTGAAAAACCACTGTTTCAACCTAATCACTACACCCACTCACCAGTACTGCTTTTATCAGCAAAACTATGAAACTAACTTCCCTCTTCTTCTATCTCAAATAGATTGTGACTTGCTAAGAGTATAACAAAACATCTGAAGCTGGGTCATCTTTCATTTCTATATAATACACTTAAGCATTTGCTTACTCTGTCCTCTCCACCATCTTTCTCTGTTTAATATACTTTAGTTCACCTGTGGACAGACTCCTTCAACAGCATCCACCACTATGATGCAACCATCACAGAGTCGGACAGCAGTAGATACTTCTGAAGAAAAATCCACGTGCCCTGGGGAGTCTATTAAATTAATCAGATATTCCTGATCACCTAGGATCAAACAATAAATTAGTATTTTAGAACAGTTTTCAAGTACATTTATTTCAGCCACCTGCTTAAGTTATTAACTTCTAAGGACTAAATGTGCAGGAACCATTACACTTACAAAAAAATCCAACACGACAGAAAAACTGTCTGTAGTCCAGTGGCTAACTGGTTTTAATTTCACTCTTGATGCTATATTTCATCTTTCAATGCCCAACTACCTCAAGAAAATTAAAACCAAAACCACATCAGCCAAGCAAATGAAAACAGTTATCCTGGACAAGCTTGCAGTAGCCATACAAACGGATCACTAGCTAAAACACAAATCTGATGCATTACAGTCTGTCTTCTAAAGACAAATAATGACAGACTACCATAAACAATACATTCTGGACAAAATGCCTCTTTTCAAACTTGTGATTTTTTTTCAAACATGCTTTTGATTCCGTGTTACTGTCTTCAAAAGTATCAATACAGGAGAAGCTTTCCATTATCGTGGAACCACACAATCATTGTAGTTGGAAGACATAATCTAGTCCAACCTTCTGCCAAAGCAGGACCGCCTTAAGCACACGGCAAAGGGCTGCATCGAGGTGAGATTTGAAAATCTCCAGAGAAGGCCTATGCCAGGGCTCTGTACTCACTCGCACTGTAAGGAAGTTTTTCCTTATTTCTAAATGAAACTTCCTGTTCCACCTTGTGTCCATTGCTCCTTCTCCTGTCGCTGGGAACAACTGAAAAGTCACATGCCATCCTCCCTACAGCCATTCTTCACATATCTGTAGGTGGGCATCACGTCTCCTCTCATTCTTCTCCTTACAAAGCTGAACAGCCTCAGCTCTCTCAACGTTTCCTCATAAAAGACAGACTCCAGGCCCCACTGCCCTTCACTGGACTCTCTGAAGTAGTTCTGTGTCTCTCTTGGTGTAGAGAGCCCAGAATCAAACACAGTGCTCCAGGGTAAAGAGGGAGGATGACTCCTACAGACCTACTGGACACATACTTCTCAATAAACCCCAGAACACCATTGGCTTTCTTGGCAACAAGGGCCCACTGCTGGGTCATGGTCAGCTTACTGTCTACCAAGAGTCCAAGACCTTTC
Source organism: Rhinopomastus cyanomelas (assembly GCA_013400115.1). Classification (NCBI taxonomy): domain Eukaryota; kingdom Metazoa; phylum Chordata; class Aves; order Bucerotiformes; family Rhinopomastidae; genus Rhinopomastus; species Rhinopomastus cyanomelas. Next base: position 167,020 of record VXBP01002341.1, on the reverse strand, counting down.
TCTGCAGAGCTACTGTCCAAGAGGTCCACGCCTAATCTATACTGATCAATGGGGTTGTTCCTGCCCAGATGCAGGACTCTCAATTTTTCCTGTTGAACCTCATTAGGCTCCTGTTTGCACAACTCTCTAGCCTGTTCAGGTATATTAGACAGCAGCAAAGCCCTCTGATGAGTCAGCCACTCCTCCCAGCTTTGTATCATCAGCAGTCTTGGTGAGGATACACTCTGTCCCCATCCAGCTTGTTGATGAATACACTGCACAAAACCAGACTCAGTGCTGACGCCTGGGGAACACCACTGGTCACAAGTCCCCAACTCAACCCTGCAGAGTTACTCATGAGTCTCTGAGCTGTGTCACACAACCAGCTCTCTACCCACCTCACTATCCACTCGTTCAATCTGTACTGCATGATTTTCCTAATGAAGAGTGTCAAAAGCCTTGCTCAAGTCAGTCAGTATTTTCTAGACTACTTCCCAACCCTGAGACAGAACTTGACTATAATTCAAAACCCAGCTGGATGTAATCCCATGTGCCCTGCTCTAGACAGATCTGCTTTGACATGAGGGTTGGACTAGATTATCCCCAGAGCTCCCTTCCAACCCCCTACCTGTGATCTTGGTTAACAGTTAAAAATCTACCTAGGTCTGCACAAAATCATTGTCTGAGAAACACAAAGGTTAAATTTGCATACAAAGAGATCTCAACCGTAACAATGAAGAGACCAGTAAAACTCAAAAATACATATTCAAGTTCATACTTGCCAGCACCAGCAACTCACCTTTCACAAAGTGTAATGAAATTGCACTAGATTTCATTGTTATTCCTCTGATCTGCTCATCTTCTCTACTGTCTAGGTATCGTAGCTGGGTACAAAAACAAGAGAGGTGATAAATCTCTAAAAGTGTGTTCACAGGCTGCTTAACTGTCAGCAAGTACAACTGAGACAACAGTTTGGGAATTGAATAGAATTGCCTTAATCATCACAGACTTACAATTACACATAACAGAATTTAGTTAAAAATTCAGAGGAAAACTTTACCTTTCCTGCCAAGCGGCTAGAGATGATTCCATTGCTAGATATTAGACAATCAGCTAGAGTAGTCTTCCCTGAAAAAGACAATTACTGAGTTTAAATTACCAGAGACAATAGAAAAAGACACCACAATATTATTAATGATGACAGCATCTAGTGTTCTGAAATACCTAAATTTGTAAAGGCTTCAAAGTGCCACAAAAGTACAAGCTATCTTTTTAAAGCATTTAATCCTATTATTCAGCTTCATCTGGTGAGTGCACACAAATTTACTTTTGAAGAGTGGATGCAACCTTACCAGGCATGACCAGAAATAACTACCAGTACATCAGAAACTCAATACATCATGCAGCTAGACATCAGATTTATGTCCTAAACTGTGTGTTTGTTACTTCCACCTACATAACAAACTTCTTCCATCAAGATAATGTCACAGTAAAACAGTCTACCTGCTGCACACAGGGAGTTTATTAGGGTTGGAAGGGGCCTTCAAAGGCCATCGGTTCCAACCCTCCTGCTCAAGCAAGATATGTAACTGCCTAAAAAGCCTCAATCAACCACACAAAACCATATCCAGATGGATGTGAAACATCTCCAGAGAAGGGGACTCCACAGTCTCCCTGGGCAGCCCATTCCAGTATTTAATAACCCTGACTGTAAAAAAGTTTTTCCTCATATTGAGGTGAATAATTTAATTCATGTCAACACTCACATCACAGAACTCAAAAAACACCGACCCTAGTTATTGTAACGCTCTCTGTAGTTTTCAAAGATATGCTGCATCAGGACGAAAGAAATGTGCCTAAAGTAAATGCACTTCTCAGAATCAGGATGAAAAAAGTTTAAAGCTAAATCCATGAAAACCTACTCCTTTCGAACAGTGCCCAAAATACCTCATCACCCGAACTAACTCACACACACATCCAGGTTCTCCTCGCAAGTTTCTGCCCATGACAGGCCTTACCGTGGTCCACGTGGGCGAGGATACAGATATTCCTGATGCCACAAGTCTTCTTCTGCAGACCAACCATCTTGGCCACGCCCGTGAGCACCATGGCTAACTCTGCGCAGGAGAGAAGCGCGTCATTTAGGAAACAACTTCTCAACAGCCAGGTGGGGTTTTTTTTCATTAGGCACGTGGTGATTAGAGCTGCTATTCATCTGGGACATGTCCTCTGGCCTGGGGAGCACCTCGCGTTCCTCACACACTGCCTGTGCTGCACCCCAACACTTGGCACCAGGGCCGCGCAGGCTGCCCGACCCTGCGGGCCAATGACCCGCCGGGACCCGTCGCTGTCCCCTTTTCCAATTCCCCCTTCCCCTTCCCCACTCCAGAGCCGCTCGGGGCTGACGGGCTGAGGCGGAACGCGGAGACCCCGCGGGCCGGCCCCACGCGACGAGCCTGTCTCGCACCCCATCCCGCTACCCGCGCCGCACTCGATCTCACGACCTGGGCTGCCGCCACCCGCACCCGGAAGCGGGCGTTCCCGTTCCTCCCCCCACCGCCGCGTGACGCGAGACGGGAGCCGGCGGGGGCCGTGCGCTTGCGCGACGCCGCCGTTGCTCGGCGGCGGGAGACTGCGTCCCTCGTCCGCGAGAGCATGGGGCGGCCGCGCTGCCTGTGCGAGATCTGCACCTGCGGGTGGGTGAGCGGCAGCGGCGGCGCCGCCCGTTCGGAGGGAGGCTGCGGGGCGCGGGGGAGTGCGCCAGGAGGGCTTCCGCACATTGCGGGTTGGGCGGGCTCCGGGGGGTGTCCCCGTAGGGAGGTGGCCGCGGCGGCTGCCCTTCAAGCCCACTCGTAACCCCTTATCTCGTCCGGCGTTCCGCGGGCATTCCTGTGCCCGGTGGCGGCGAATGGTTTTAGCAGTGAGAAGGCAGAAACCGGGCAACGGTCCCCTTTCCACAGTTTCTGACTTCCCTTTTATTTATCTAAAAGGGATTTCTCAGTAGACGTGAGGTCGTCTGTCTGTGTTTCAATCAGGCAGGGGAAAATTAGCCCTTAAATCACTGAAATAGAAGAAAACGGAGCCAGCCTTTCAAAGCCACCTTGGCTAAACCAGCTCTGACTGAGGATTATTGCTAGACCTACCTTGACCGAAACCTGTGCAGGCACTACAACCTTTGAAATGGATTTAATTTCTCACATCGCATCCAGTAATACTCCTTGCTGCAAAGGGAAGCCCCGCTATGCCTCTACACTCACACTCATTGCTCTACACTTCTGTATAGGATGCCTGTGTGTTCATCAGTCTATTCTTTCCTGTGTCTTCTTTTTTGTGTTCTTTTTTGTGCAGTCTCTGGGTGTCATTTGCCTCATGAATTTATTTCAAAAGTCCTAGAGTAATGAAGAGTTGGACTGCATTGTTTTCATGACAATACAAAACCAGATAAAAACCTAGTTCAACTATAAAGATAACACAATATGTTATTGAGGTAACATATTTGTGAGGTAACAAAATATGTCAGCTCAAAACAAGGTTGAACCCAACTGCAAATTCTCCATTCAAAATCCTGGTTTAATAATGATTTAATAAAGTGTGCACAGAACTTGTGATTTAAAGTAAACATCACAGAAGTTTTTACAGTCACTGAAATCCTAAGCTATTATTGGTTCAGGCAGCATATTGTGTTTCCTTCTGTGTAGTTAAGAGTGTTTCTGTGTTTAGGGGAAGACTGGTTGCTTGGCAGTGTTACCTGGACATTATAACATACACTGAGGAGGGATTTCAAAGCAAAGACAAACATTAACTATTTTGTATTAGCTGTTTGCAGAAATTGTTTGGAGATATAGTTCCTGTTTAATACTAAATAATAAAATAGAAGGAAACAGCGTTTCCTAGCTGTTAACAGAAAAAATGACACATAGACAAATTTTGTGAATACAGGGGAAGAAAGTTACTGAGACAGAACTTTATTCTGCTTTTCTTTTCAAGGAAACAAGAAGAGTCTCCAGAATGAGCTGTTTTGTATTGTAACCTACACAGTCCCCTCGCTCAAGACTCACAGCTGAATGCTAGTGTTTGTACTCAGGGGGTGCAGTCTTGGGCTCTTCATCAAATAATTATTTTAAATAGATTCCTTCTTATTAGACAGAATCGCTTCCTGTGCCTATTAAGTGTATTTTTTAAGATCAGCAATAATTGTAATGCCAAAAACCACTGGAAGTGGACTCTCAGAATCACAGAATTATTGAGGCTGGAAAAGACCTCTGAGATCATTAAGCCTAGGCTGTGACCTGACACCACAACATCAGCTAGACCCTCACGTCCACTCTTTTCTTAAATGTCTCCAGGGATAGGGACTCCACCACCATTCCAGTGTCTGATCACCCTTTCCATGAGGAAGGGCTTCCTAACATCCAACCTGACCCTCCTATGGGGCAGCTTCAGGTCAGGCCCCCTTGTCCTATCTGTAGTTGTCTGAGAGAAGAGCCTGTTCCCCACTTGTCTACAGCTTCCCTTCAGGTAACTATAGGAAGTGATAAGGTCCCCCCTGAGTCTCCTCCAGACTAAACAAACCCAGGTCCCTCAGCCTCTCCTCATCAGATTTTCCTTCCAGTTCCTTCACTAGCCTTGTTTCTCCTCTGGGCCTGCTCCAGCATCTCAATGTCCTTCTTGAAGTGAGGGTCCCAGAAATGCCCTCAGTACTTGATGTGAGACCTCACCAGATGAGGTGAAACAGTGCTGAGCGTGCTCAGATCAATTTGCAAAACAAGTCTGACACCATGGACTTGGATTTTAATAAATGAGATAATTTCCAGCTTCATGAGCAGTAGCATAAGATGCTGTCAAGGCAGTATGATGAACATTTTCAAGCTGTTGTGGTAGAGATGTAAGTTTGGTTGAACATCTTTTTCTTTTTTAAATGCACCACAAAAATATTCTCAAAATTGCTTGGTGCTGGATTCTGTATTGTTTCCTAAGATATTTCCATTTCGTATTATAGAACTGATATATTTTTATTGTGGAGAATGGATGAGCTACTCTTACTTGGGATTGGATCCATAAAGAGAAGGAAATATTTTGATTAGTTGCCATAGGTTCCAAATGTCTTAACACAAGAGAAAATTTACCTCCTGCTAGCAAGTACAGTCAGGCTCAATAGAAATATCTAACAGCAAACAGAAATATCTAACAGCGAATACTAGATGTTAAATCTAGCTTCCAAAGCAAGAATAAAGCCTCTGAGATAGCTGGACTCCTTGCACTCAGGAATACCATTTCTCTACCATAAAAGATAATCACAGCTTACAAAAACATAGTTTTCAGATATAAACTACACCTTTATCTCCATGATCAGCCTTTCCCATCTATTGTGCTTTTGTTATAATTTTCATAAATAAATTGAAAGGGGAAGATGTCTCTAAAATATGGGATATTTGAGGCTTCACAGAATCAGCATCATTAGGGATTGGAACAGACCCCGAAAGATTATCTAGTCCAATCCCCCTGCCACAGCAGGATCACTTCGCTGGAGAAGTTATGGAATCACAATCACTCAGGGTTGGAAGGGACCATCTGATCATCCAGTTCCAACCCCCCCACCAGGCTGGGACACCCATACAGACCACTCATAAATACAAGCAAACTCAATAAAAAGTAGCAGGTGTCCTGTCAACACTAGGAAAATAGACAATTCTAAAAAATACAGTGTCCATACAAAGCATCTGTCTTTTGGACATGCTGTGTGCACTGACACTTACACAAAACAACCCTTGAGTTGAGGGGGTTTTCTTCAATTAGTTTTCTATATGATAAACATTAAAGTTTCTCATTCTCAGTCTAGTCCTTGGGGGAAAATTTCAAGGGTCTTGCTAATATTGTTTAAATAACAACTGTGTATATTGCAGAGCCTCAATATGTGAAATTTAGCATAATCCTGTCAAAATAATCAGAGCAAGAGCATGTAGCACTAGAAAGTCATCAGTTTAATTTAGCCGAGAATCTGTTTAGGCATGATGCAAGGCACAAGATAGTCAGACTCCCTCAGAGACCAGAAAGAATAATAATCCATCAAAGCAGGCAGCAGTCAGTCATGAGGGAAGGCATATCCTCACCAAATTAATCTGAACTACCAGTCAACTCAGGATAACTGCAAGTAGGATGTTTAAAATAATCAGTGACTCAGGGAGTTCTATCTGAATGGTCTGCAGCATATTCCATTGATCAGAGCTGTAATCTCTCTTAGCATTTTGTCTTTCTAAAGAGCTGTGATGGCCTATGTAATCAGTTTTGTTAAATTACCTACATGAAAACTTCTGGTTTAGCAGTTGGATGACGTCCAAAAGCAGACTGACCTGTTATCCAAGAAACTTCTAATCTGTTCTGGAGGTATGATTCTCATTGATATCAGGGTAATTTTACATTGTATTGTAGGGCAATTGAATGTTGTTTCACTGTACCTTCCTGAACAGTCTCATCTGAATTCAAGTAGTTTTGTGTATAGTTAGAGGCTGTTCCAAACTGCTTCATATGCTCGAAATGACTGGAATCAAGGATATTTGTAGTTCAGGAATTGGTTCTAACACAATTACAAAAGCTTCTTTCCTTGGAGAAGAAAGACAATAGATCACTTTCAGCTCTGTTGAATCTACCAAGAACTACAGGCTCACTCAGCAAGGAAGTATTTTTTTAGTATCTACTGCTGTTTGCAGAATGATCCACTAGCAATAAGGGGAATATACAGACAAGACTGCTCAGAAAATTGTGTAAGTCTTTAAAGGCTCGTGATACTAGAACACAAAAAGTATTTCTTTTGATGATTGGACTTCTGGACCAGTTTATGGCAAACCGAAGACCGTCAAAATGAAGTTTTTGTACAGGAATGCTGTTTGTTTTAGACCCCTTTGATTTGTATGCCTGAAACATGTGAAAAATATTTTCATTTGATACGCTATATTTCAACCAGCTTTCAAAACATACATTCAGACTATTTAGTTTCTGCTTAACGGTTGTTTTTAGATGCTATATGACACCGCATATGCTGTTTATACTTACTGAAAAAAATACTACTAAGGTGGTAAATTAATGTAATGAATAAATGCAGTGGCAAGCAAGCACCAGGCTGAGAAACAGCATACACCCACCTCCTTGTTTTCCTGCCTGTCCTGTTCTTTGCCTCTTCTTCCTTTTTCCTTTCCCTGCTATGTTCTGAACAGGTCTCTTAAGTGTTGCTTGACTCCCCCTTGACTTGATTGAAAATGAGTAAGTGCCTGAAGCATTGAAAGGATCTGGCTTCTTCGACAGGGCAATTTCATTTCTTATTGAACTACTGGGCTGGCAAAGTCAGGCCGCCCAAACTAATACCAGATTTAGGGATCTCCAGTTCCAGCAGGAGTCCTTCATGTCTGTTTCTGCATTCTGTTTTACCTTGCTTTAATCTATGTTTTCCTTTTAGTGTTCAGTGCTAGTTGAATTTTTCTGCAGACCTTTGAACTCTTCCTTAGGTATCGGGCATGGTCAGTTTGAATTTCTTCATAACCAGGAAAAGCAATATACCCTTCTTGTTCTTCAGTTATTTTTGCTTTGCTTGTACTGAATTTTCAAGAGCCATTTATTTTGAAAAATATTTCTTCCCTCTGGTTATATCTGAATTGATATTGCAAGTTGTGAGCCGTGAGCAAGAATAACATCTCCTGTTACATGTCTTCTTGAAGGAGAGATTAAATGGCAATCACATCAGTCAAAGTAACTTTTTAAAACCATGCTTGAAACAAACTACCAGGGACATGTAAGTGCAGTGTGAATTAACACAACAAGAGTTCAAAGCAATGTAGAAAATAATGTGTACATTTTAATTTCATGTAGCGCATAACTTACACAAAACAACCAGACAGAAGTAATAAATGAAGTGATGATACGCCTCTTAATGGTTTTTAACACAACAGTGTCATTAGAAATAGGCATTGATGACAAGCAGATTTAATTTAAATAAAACCTATTAAGAAAAAAGAGATGACATTACTTCTAAACCTACTTTTTGGATAGAGAAATTAGTTGTGTTTTTTAAAAAAGTTTTGAATAGGAAGAAAAGCCTGCAAAGCACTAGAAGGGCAGATAGGATTTCATGCCATTCAAATTTTAATCTGAAAATTTATAATCTGACTGTGATCAACTCTACCCATCCTTTGTGTTCTGTTCCTCAGACTAACTTGCATGCTGATACTTTACTACTGTGCTTGTATTCCTTATTCTGGGACCTGCGCCATCAGCACAGTCTTTTTATCACTCAGAAAAGATTTTAAACACAAGCTACTGACTTTCTTCAATCTTTCCCATTCGTTATTCATTCCTAGTAGATAGGGTATGGGTTTTCCACGTAAAGGACACTATTCAAATTATCTCATGTGATGTGTTTTACCCAGGCGCCATCGCTGCCCTCATAAACCCACCAGGATTTATGATAAGGGACAACAGCTGTGCCTCACAACAGAGTATGTGGAAAAATACCCCAAGTATAGCAACGTCTCTCCTCCCCGGAGCCTTAAGCCGAAACAAGAGTACCGAGTGCATCGTGGGAAAATGGAAGGAATTACAACCTTTAAGTAAACATTTTGAAGCAACGTGTTTTACAATTGCTCTATAAAGTTTCTCATGCTTTCTCTTTTAAGGGTGACTGAACAGTGTATTGCCTCCATTTGCAAAACGGAACCACTGCATCCTTTACACTTTTAGCACATTGAGAAGTAAACTTTTATAAATACAGTGAGCAAAAAAAAGGCACAAAAATAATGAAACACAGGGTAACAAGATCTGCGTTCTTTGCAGCATCCTTTAACCTGTGAAGGTAACCTAAAATATTTGCCCTTGTTTTCATCCTGGCTTAGAAATCTCATTGAACATGGGAAAACCTGTCAAGCTGAGGAACTTTTGCAACACATGTGTGGAATCTGAGTTAGGGATAAATTAAACCTTAAGGAAATGGAACAGACAAGTTCTAAATTATTAAGAGTTTGAAAAAAACCAGCTGTAAAGGGGTTCATTAGGTTTGTCCTGTCAGGGCACAGACTTTGATGTTGTTTACAAAATTAAAGAGCATCTTTCAAAAGGTTAGAAAAATACATCACCCATTCATTATCAATAATGTGACAGGAGCATAAACCTTTATTATCCAGTATTTTCTTTTAAGCAACAAGGGCAACAGGTGAAACTTCTTGGGCACATAGAAAGGCCAAATGCCATTCTTCATGACTGGTTGTGTACTGCATGCAGTGTTCAAACAGCTACGTAGCTAATAGACACCATTTTAATGTCATGTGCTCATAGAAAAGTAGCGAAATGCTGTTTCTGATTACACTCTGTTCTCCTCATGCAATTAGTAGATGCTGCTACTTGAGCTTTCCTTTGCTTCTGCTTTCTGGATCATTTCTTTATGAAATTACAGCACCATTTTCTAGTCTCTTCTCGATTCTTTTCAGAGATTTTAAAGGATATTTTTGAACTAGGAATGAAACCCAGAGTGTTGAAAACATTCATTCACTATCTACCTGATATGAGCCAGGGACCCTAGATTTATGCACTCTGTTTTTGTTTTCTCCTTGCTGTCTCTCTAACTTAAGGTATCGCTTTGATTTTGCATTGCAAGTTGTTTTTGCATGTAACAGAAAAACTACAAAAGTGACTTCATCAGAAAGAAAGATTTTTAACCAGTTTTCGTTTTTCCCCAATTCAGATCTGATTATTTACCATACGATATTGTGAAGCGATCTCTTCAGGTGCAAGAAGAATATAAACCCAAGACAGGAGAGATAGATCTGGGAACCACGTACCAGAAAGATTATAGTGCTCATAAAATACAACCAGCAACAATACTAAAACCATTAGAGAGAAAACACACTATGAGAGGAAAGTTCGATACCATACCAACTTATCAAGGTATGCCACTGCTGGAAAAAGAAGTAACCAAAATGAAGGTAGTACTCTGAATTAACATTAGAAACTGCATTTCTTAGTCTGGGCCAGCAAGCGGTAATGCCTTAAGATAATTAGCACTCCAGTTCTTGAGAGGTGACATTGGTTCTAAGGTGCTCTGGCTAGAAGGATAGAAATTCTGACATACACTTGCATAGCCTACACCATGCAATAGTTAGTTGTAATCTACGTGCCAAAGTATCTTTCAGATGGTTTTAGCCTATGTAACACGTTTTCCTACAGAGTAGGTCGAAGTTGATTTTAGATTTCTGTCTTGTGTACAGTAGAGCTTGCATAGCATCCTGGTAAAGATCTTTTTTATTATTCTACCACAACAGTCAGCACCAAGGCACTAAATCTCCTTTTAAGTCGTTCTGGCAAGTGACCTTGATGATACTTTATACCAGTAAAAAATTTTATACGTAAAATATGTTACTGAATTTCTTACACATACATTGTACCCCCAGTTAAAAGTAAAATGAAATAAATTATGAGATACGATCTACTACAGTGAAAAAAATCAGCATGTTCCTGATCTCAAGGGCCAGTAGGATTGAAAAGATTATTGAAATAACAAAAATCAGATACGGCTACTGAAACAGGAATTTAGAATGCTAATACAAATTAGAAGAGGAGAGAGTGAAGTGACAGGAAGAGGTGAAAGGATATGATTTGGGAAAAAAAGACTCTAAAAAACCAACTGGACTTATATTTCATTACCTTCTTTAAGCTTAGGCCTATGCTATGCGGAAATGCATTTATATAAATACATTCTATTTATATTTATTAATTGTAAATAATTTAGAAGGAAATGTAAATACTGCTATTTAGCCTAAAAGAAGTATTAAATTCTTCTTTTAGAAGTATTGAATTCTTTAGCCTAGTCTCAGCATACAAATGAGACAGCATGCAACTGCTTCATTTAAAATGTTTAGTAGTAGTTCAACTATAGCAGAACAAACTGTTAGTAAAAAAAAAAGCAAAAACAAGAAGAAATCCCAGTAAGTTTTAAGATGATATCATGTTGACACAGAAATTAAGAGAATTCCCCCAGTTGGTAATGACCATGAGCCACTGACCTATAAGGTTTCTTTCAGTCTTGCATATTTGCATAAACTTCTAAGCAAAACATAACACCTTGTATCTAAAAGGTGTATATGGCGTGTTCTGTACACAGCACACACTAAATAAGTACACGTAACCTTTCCCCTGGGGGCATGTGCAGTTTTGTCTGTTTTTTCACACCGATACTAGAAGACAGTTTTGTCAAATCACAGTCACGCAGGTAACATTACCATTCTCACATCCATTTTCTATGTTTTGTAACTTGTAATGACAGAAGGAGTTGGCTTATTGGGATGGTTTTAAGCAGTAACACATGTATGGTGAAGTTTTGTTTTTGCCTTAAAGATGACTATAGGCCATGGGAAGTTCCAAGAAGGGAACCTAATAAGGTGGAGCATGTGTACCACCCACCTACAGTGAAGTTTGGAAATTCTACTACCTTTCAAGATGATTTTGTTCCTAGGGAACTGAATCCCAGACAAAGTTTTAAACCTCCTTGTGTAGCCAAGCTTTCAGATGGGCCTTTCGATAGTATTACTAGCCATCGCACTTCTTATGTTGCTCATCAACTGGAACCAAAATTCATAAGACCAAAAGAGGAGTACAAACCAAGCAACCAACCCTTTGATGACCTCACAACCCACCGGAATGATTTTAAAGGACTGCCTGGGCAACTTGCAAAAAGCTGCAAGCCTAAAAACGTACAAGTCATATCCAGTGCTCATTTTAATGGAATCACCGAATTCCAGGATCGTTTTCAGCCATGGCTGGTCTCCTTGCCTGAGGTCCGTAAAACAAAGGAGTACGTTCCTCCTCCAGGCAACATGGATTTTAACTCCACAAGCCATCTTGATTATGTTAAACATGAGCTTTCTCCTGCTGTCCCTATAAGACCAGTTTCTAATAGCAGAACCACCAGTGCCCCCTTTCAAGGAAATACTACTACAAAAGAAGATTTTAAAGCTTGGGGCAGTGGTCGGCAAGAAATTATTAAGAAAGAACAGGAAATTCCAAAACCCACAGGCAAATTCTATGATTTGACTACCTTCAAGTCTCATTATGTACCACATCCGATCATTCCAGCTCAGAGTTTCAAGCCTGTGTGTGCCATAGTTCCTAATTCAGCTCGTTTTCAAGATGAAACTATGTATCGCACAGAATATGCCCCAAAGAAACAAGAGATCTGCCCAGCACATTATCCATCTCCTTTGGGTTATGTCTACGTAAACACAGATTCTTGTGGTCACAAATTCTTCCGCCAGGTTACTCCAGAATTTCCTGAGTCAAACAGCAGTCTTATTCCAAAACAAGTAGCTGTTGTGTCATAATACTTAAATGCAATTTCAAACACCCTGGTGAAATAATTCAAATCCAACTTGTACATTTTTTCTTAAATTGAACTGAAAGCAAATTAAATAATAAGAATTCTGCTTTTAAAAGCACTTCAACTAATAACTTGAAGAAAATCAAATTAAAACTAGAAGAACTAAAACTTTATTAGAAGGCTGATAAGGATTTAACAATTTTCCTAGGACTAATGCATCTTCCATGGCATCTGTTTTCACTGATAGTGCATTCTAGTTTCCTTTCAGATTTCATTATGCCTCATCTCAGATACATGTACGGCACATTAAATTCTTTCAGATTTTCTGCAAATGAAATTATTGTATGTGCAAAAGAGAGCTATCTTCTGCTCTTCTTTTTAATCGCTTTAATAATATAAAATATAAATCATATAAAATAATTCTTTAATAATATAAATAATTAACTCATCAGTCCAGTTTTTCATCTCATCAATACTTTGAGTTGTCTGATAATTTTTTTCTCTACTTCCCCCCCCCAATAATTCCTAAAACCTTGTTTGAGCTTTAGTTATCAGTACTTTTCCTTCATTTAGTTCTGAATAGATTATAAGGGTCACACTGCCATTTCTGAGAGCAGTTAAGAAGTGACCTTGCTCTTTTCCTGTACCTGTGCTTGACATCACTCACACATAAAAAGCCTTGACTGTGCTTTTTTCAACTTTACTTCCAAAGAAAGAAAGATTTGGACACACTGACAAACTAAATGTGTTTCTTCCATACCTGACGAGTTTTTAAACTCTGTGCAAATTCAGTCAAATTTTATGTAGAAATTTCACAACTATTGTTTTTTTGAGTTTCTGAGGAAGATGGTAGGAAGCAGAGAGAGTCAGGCTTAAAAAGTTAAACATCAGTCCGTCAGTTTTCTATGCTGCTTTCTGATTTTTGAAGCTAAACAGCCTGTTATCGATGCCAGGGTTCACTGCAGAGGCAGTCTGAAGGGGGAAATGGCAGAAAGCTATAAAGGTGCAGGTTGAGATAACAGAAAACTCAGTTAAAAAAACCGAAAAAGCCAAGATGCAGAAATCTCTAGACAGCCTGGCTCCAGACAATCCATAAAACATCTATCTGTTACACAGAAAACAAAATTTTTATAGAAATTGTGCATGCTGTGATTATGTTCCTGAGCGTGGTAATTAGTATTTTCTCTTCATAACTTTACCTTTTACTTTGTGGAAACCTGCATCAAATTATTTCAGTCATATTATGTTCATGACTGAAGCAAGTCCAAATGAATATTTCAGATTTCAGTATGATCACATTCTATCACGGTATTCCAGTATGATTTTTTTTCCAGTATTGCATATCTTGTCCAACTGCTATGGGGCAATCATGCAGGTTCTGAACAATTACGTGCTCATACTTGGTACATCAAATCACCAGTAAAAGGGCTACAATCAACGATGGAATCATTGAAATAAGGATCTGGATCACATGCAAGGAATAAAGCTGGACTGGGTATTCAGCTCTGCATAAAAGTATTGTGCGTGAGCTCCAGACACTATTGAAGCACTGGGTACTTCCAGATAATATTGGTCTTTGTACTGTACATTTGTAATGCTACTTGTTGTGTTAATGAAACTGTATTTCAATTAAACTTTACTTGCTGAAGATTATTCACATCCCCAGGTGGTAAAGGTATGTTTTGGAAAACGGGCAATGTAAAACTCTTTTCTTCATGAAACTTGGATCATAGGATCATAGGATGTTAGGGGTTGGAAGGGACCCAAGAGATCATCGAGTCCA